>JAWNPG010000023.1:1325000-1627500 GCA_035045145.1 Drosophila meridionalis
TGGGGATCCATATGGCCGCAGTCTTGGTGTCGTCATCTAACCAAACTCCGTTCTCTTTTCGCTTATATTGCTCACTGATGATCACTACATCTATAGCATGTTCTGCTACTATCTGTGTCAAAAGTGCATCTGCCGTTTTGCTCCGGTGTAGATTACCTTGGAGAATTTTCAACATTTTGCTGTAGTTTGTCGTGTGCTTGGGCATTTCTGCGATCCCGGCATGTGATCAACAGAAGTACGCCCCGCATCCGTGCAAATGCAGCATTTTGGTGGTTTTTTGCAGTCTTTCATCTTGTGACCTGATTCACCACACCTAATGCAGATGCCACCACCACTTCTGTCCGGTCCTGTGCAGTTGGTCTGCAGATGGCCGACCCCGAAGCATCTGTAGCATCTGCGGATGGGTTGACACATCCTGGGCCTAGCCCTGACAAAACCAATTTTAATGTCTGAGCTCAGCAACGTCTCCGCTAGTTGGCTTTCTAAAGTTACAAAGGCCCTTACTTGCTCTCGACTGTTTGGGGCAGTGACTTTTATGCGCAAGTCCACTGATGAATTATCAAGGACTTGTCGCACTGCCTCAGCCACCTCAGACTCTACAGTTAGTGAGTCTAGATCTCGGATCTCAACTGTCGCTGTAGGCTTTAACTCGGCTACCGTAGCTGTTTTCTTAACGGTAGCCTTTAGTTTTTCAACTAGTTCTGGTTGTAACTTTTCCCCTCTGCTCAGTTCTACAAGGAGTGCCCCGGATCGGGTTTTCCTTATGCCTCTCACGTTTGCCTTTTCGTCTTGTTGGATTGTGCTGCGTATGTTTCGTAAAACATCTACGTAGCTTTGTCCACTTTCAGGTTTTATGAGGACTGCTTCTGAGCGGGGAGGTTTCTTCTTCTCTTTTTTTGCTGGTTGTGTTACTACTTTCGGCTTTTCTGCGGGTGCCGAAGTAGTCTTTTCCGCTCTTTGTTTCGAAGTCCCTTTTCTGGTGACTTTTTGCCACAAGTTCTGTTGTCCCTTGCAAAGTTTTTTGCCGGACTCAGACTCTAGGGGGCTAGGGGCTTGTCTCTTTTGAATGGTAGGTGTTTCCACCGTTTCCAAGATCCGTGCCTCTGCTGCTGGTTCTAATTGTTTCTGCTTAGTTGCTTCAGCTTCCAGCTTCTTCCAGGAGTTCCTGCAGTGTCCTAGAATATCGAGTAGTTCGTCTAGGTCGGATACCCCGCTTTTAACATCCAGACTGATGTTTTTTTGCTTAGTGACAGCGGTCTTTATACGCCGCAGCGCCTGGCGACATTTTAGAATGGCATCCTCTTCCTCGGCCCGGAGTTTCAACATGTACTCATGCCTTGGAGAGATTACCGCCTCTGCAACAGTGTTTGGGACACCTACTTCCGCCGCAGCGGTTTTTGGAGTTTCCTCCACACTTCTTGGCGCCTGTGCTACAGGGCTCCTTTGCATTTTTGAGCTTTTGCCAAAGCCCTGTGCTACAGGGCTCCTTTGCATTTTTGAGCTTTTGCCAAAGCCCAGCCGTGGGTCCGTGAAACGGGCCTCACTTTCTTCTAGTGGTGTTCCACTGATTGTTTTTTTTTGTTATTGGGGTTTTTCTAGATTCCATTTTAAGGGGTCCCGACTCCAAGCCGCTATCTTAGATCGGGTGTACAGTTACTCAAGCGATCCTCATGGTTATCTGTGCATAGCAGGGAGGCCATGCGAGGGTTGACGTTGGTCCTTATGGGAGTCAATGTTCAGAGCCAGGATCTTGCACAAATTAAGGATATATATCAACTTAAACCTGTACCACCAATGAAAATTCAGTTGGTGACGATCTTCGAACGTACTTGGAGGCCTGCCAGGGTTTTAACGGGACGGAGGCAGCTGCAGCATTGACCTAGGAGCCATTTCCGCAGGATGTCACTCCTGCTTACTGAGGTCCTAGAATGCGGCAGCTGTCAGCCCAGGGGCAAACATTTCAAAAATCGTGTATTTTTTCGAAGTCAGGGGTCGGTCAAAGATTTCACTTTAGTAAGTTCCATCTTTCTATTTCTTCTAAAGTCGCTGCACGCATTAGTTCACGATTGGTCGGCTGCCCAATCGCTATCCAGTGGGGCCGATCGTGGAGGCTGTGTGTCAACTTGAATTACCAGTGACAAGGATTGCTATTGAAAGTCTCTAGACGAGCAACGTAGCGTTGCCTTGTTTTCGTAACCCCATCCCACCATAAAATAATAATAATAATACTAATAATAATAATAATAATAATAATAATAATAATAATAATAATAATAATAATAATAATAATAAAATAATAATAATAATACTAATAATAATAATAAACTCTATTTCTGACAAAGATATTGGCTAAGCCTCGTAGTAGTCAGCGCCAAGCTGACGCTCGTGCTCTAACAAGTGCGTGCATTCCTTTTCGATTTCTATTAATAGAATTGCAATTGTGACTCAATTGTATTGTAAATTGGCAGCTGTTCCTTTCAATTTGTATTTGCCACTTTAACCACATGTATTGAAATTGTGGCGTAGAAATAGGCGATGCCAGAGAAGCAGCATTTCTTGTGGTAGGCCCAGATTCGAGCCATAACGTGGTTAGGTTTTCTTTTTTGAAGCAGAAATATCACGCATATACGAACGAGTGAGAGAGGGTAGTAGTAGTATATGTAGTAGATATGAAGATCTTGAATGTTTAATATTTGTATTAAAAAGCCATTTCAAATTACTTTATCATACTTATATGTGTGTATTCTTGTGAACTTATGTAGACAATAAGTAACTCTACTAAAATAATATTTGGTCCATGACAAAAATAATATTGACCGTCGAGCGATTATTAATATGTCGATTATACAAAACTAAAATGCTTTGGTAGAGAATAGTGGGCAATGCGAAAAGCAATCAGCAAATTGAATAAGTATGCATAATTTTATCTCCTATCTATTTTACTGATAAACTATTTTCAATTTCATATACATATATAAAATACAACTATTAAAAATTAAATATTTTATTACATTAGAAGTATATATTCTAAACATATCTTTGTCTGTCCTGTCATTTATCTATACAATTATATTACAGAGCTCTGGCTTATGCCAGCCACCAAAGACAAGTTTAAGCTACCTTCATAACAGAGAGATTATTATATATAGCCATTTAAGCCCAGTCAGCTGCAGAATGTTTGTATGTCTCTAATAGCTTTAGAGATCTAACATATTTATTTAAAAATTGGTTTTCGTATTGTTTCTTCTTTGTTTTGCCTTCACGTGCAGAAACATCTGTTTCTGTGATACACTCTCTTACGGCAAAGTGTAAGTTCATAAGTGAACTGAAAGGAGCCCCAAGTGCTACTAAGGACGAAAAGCGAAGTACGGAAAACTAAAAACAACAAGCATCAAACGGCAAGCAGCAAACGGCAAACAGCATGTGGCACAAATAACAGAGGCATTACGATGTTGCCCCAAACCGAAGGCAGAATTTCAATTCAATAACTTTTGCCAGCCTGGATGTTTTGTTGCTTTGTTGTTTGCTCGGACTTTGGCTGCTCGCCGGAGAGCGTGCTTTGATTTTGGGGGGCGCAGGCAGATGGGTCTTTTACAGTTACACATGCAAGTATTGGCATCAGCAGCGGTAGCGGCGTCGGCATCGAAGAAGATTCGATTTTGGCTCGTTTATTCCAACGGCCCCATGAATGAAATTAAATGCAGCACCGCAACAGGCGCCTGCCCCACATTCAACCTCAACCTCAACCCCGTCCCTTGACCCGGGCACGAATGACGAGGGCAGCGACGCGACGCTTCGGTCGCTTGTTGCAACTTTGGCTTCGCCTAGCAGCAGCTTGTTTCTGATCTCGACTTTTGGCATCCGGCTGCTTCCAGCGCAGCGCCTGGGCCTGGGCCTGGGACTCTGGCTCTGCTTGTGCCTCTGCCTGCGGCTGAGCAGCACAAACTTTGTCCAAGTTGTGTGGGCGTTGCTCAGCCCCCAAAGTGCAGCGAACAGAAAACAGAGCCAAAGTGTGAGAGAGAGAGAGAGAGAGGGAGAAGGCTGAGCTGGGCGTTTGCCTAAATTTATGGCTTGCCGTCGGCAGAGACTGAGAGGCAGAAGCAGCGGCAGCGGCAGCGACAGCTACAACGGCAACAGAAGCAACCATGTGACAATGTACATTGCAACGAAAATTTGTGGCTTGCTCAAATTAAGTTGCATAATTTTTTGGAAAATGCTGCGTTTTCTTTCCGGCTTGTTAAAGTATGTTAATAAATCAAATATGGAAACTAAGAACGTTCGCGAGTCATTGGCTGCTGCAAGCCGTCGAAAGCACAAGTACAAGAAGCAGAGAGTGCAGAGTGTAAGATGAATCGAAATACCCACTGAAACAGTTGAGTCTTCTGAGGATATATGTCTGTGGTCTTAGGGAAAGCGGATAAGTAACTTTGTATATATTTTATTTGATGTTTTTTTTTTTTTTTTAGTTAATTCAAAACTTTTGTATGGTTGTATATTATGCTTTTTGTAAATGTTGCCATATATTTCATCACAACTTGCGCAACTTGGTTATCAAACAAGAAAGATTCAGCATGGCTATCAAGCGAGTTTTGAGAGATAGTTTAAGAGAATATTAGAGGATAACTCAATAAGCGAAAAACTGAGAAATAATAAAAGAGAGAAAAAGAAATTGAGAGAGAGGGATAGAGATAGAGGGAAAAGCTGATACTTAGATAAACGTCGAAATATATGATGAGTGGGAAAGAGATGCAAAGAGAGAGAGAGAGAGAGAGAGAGAGAGAGAGAGAGAGAGAGAGTGAGAGAGAGAGAGAGAGAGAGAGATGAAAATTATGAAATGGAATTAGAGAAACAGTGAGAAAGAGATACAAAAGGATTGTTTTAATAGAAAAGAAAGATATGCATGAAGAGAGAGTTAGAGAGAGGGAGTAAGAGAAAATAGAAAAACAGAGAGAGAGAGAGAGAGAGAGAGAGAGAGAAAAATAGAGAAAGAAAGAGAAATAAGGAGATAAACGCATGATGAATAAGGAGAGAGAGGGTGAGTGAAAAACGCAGAGAAATAGAAGAAGAATTCAATAGATAGAAAAAGAGAGATGTATAGAGACAGAGAAGGAAATATATATATTTAGAGAGAGAGAGAGAGAGAGAGAGAGAGAGAGAGAGAGAGAGAGAGAGAGAGAGAGAGAGAATGACAGTGAGAGAGGGAGACAGTGAGAGACAGAGAGAGTTAGAAGAAGGCTTATAATAGAGTTCGTTTATATATTTTTACATCATCAAATATGTTTCATATACAAAATGAGCTAATAATAATCAATAAATCAAAATTTTGTATTTTAATTTTTTGCTAAGAAGAATTAAAAAAATATATAATTGAATCTAAATGGATATAATACAAAAAGTTTAATCATATTGTTTTGTATTGAATTGATGACTGTAATCAAAAATATCTAAAGATTAATGTGCCTATTTGGAATATATGTATTTATATTTATATATATTACTATAGTATACATATTATTTTCTCTGATTCGCATGATACACTGATACACAGAATGCGAATATATTTTGCTTGCTCTTTTTAATATCTTTTGTTTCCTTAAATGAACGCAAAAATGCAATTTGGTGAACATAGTTTTTTTTCTTATGGATTGTGTGTGCATAGCTCACACAGACACACATACATACACAGACTTGAGCATCTGCCACACGGACTTGAATTTCATTAACACAATTCGGTGGGAGCAGCTTAGCAGCTTAGAAGTGATGGCCATGCATCAAGGATGAAGGATGAGGTCTCCTGCGAATGTATGCACAGCATGCAGCTATGTGCAACACGCTCCACTCTTTGTGTGTGTGTGTGTGTGTGTATGATTGTGTGTGCAAATAAATATATGGCCACGCATAGCAACGTTAACTGATGTCGCTGTCAGGTCTATGATGAGCGTCTGCAGGAGGTGTCACGGAGGGGCCGCTGCCAACACGGTTGCGGTTTCAAAAATGGCAGCGCGGCCATGTGACTGCCTGCAAAATTGGATCGGAAATTTATGCTCGTGCATATTTCGTAGTGGCACAGCCATTAGCGCTGTCACAGTATTATTAACACTTACAATTTCAATGCGCAACGACTTACTTGTATTTCCATCTATATATGCCACGGTCATACATACATCATTATGTAGTTTGGATTTTGAATAATCCGTGATGATGATTTATCTAACATTGAGTAGCTATTTAGGAGAATGTCCTCGGAATAGTTTTGGGAAACTAAATAAAAAGGGAAGTTTTAACTTGTATAAAAGGCGTCTAACAGAGCCGCAGCAAATGTTTTCTTTTGGAATCAAGATATATTTTTAAAAAATCTTAAATATTGCTGTTTGAACTTCTTTTTTATAATATGTTATAATACATATTCATTTAAAAAATTATAGAAAAATTTTCTTTTATTATTTCTTTTTTTTTTAGATTATAATTCTTAGATTATAATTCTTAAGATTATAATAATTATTATTATAGATTATGTATTATGTAACACATTTTAAGATCGAGAGCTGGATGTTAAAAGACCGCAACTTATATACTTGCCTAACTTTATCAGTTATAAAAGCTTTGCGTATTGCGCCTATAAGTTCTATTTAGGCTGAAATTTAAGTGTTACCATTAAACAAGAAATAAGTTAATAAAAATTAATAATTAAAATTTCGTTTGGAGATGGGAAATACGGACATTTACCAGATTTTAACCAGATTCGAAGTCTAAACGTTTTAGAATTAACTAATTTATTCTACAACCACTGAACCTTTTTTTTTTTCAATCAGTAAACAATGAGACCTTAGGTATAATATTATATTTTAAATTTTATATTATATAAATTTTGTATGGGTCTCATCATACAAATGTAATACTCCTTCTTTAGCTGCTTGGTACTGGTGTATGCATCCAATTAATAAAGAGATTATGTTGCTTATCTAATTATAGGGTATCTATAATTCGAGTACACACATCAGTTATTATTTCCTATTCGTAGAGCTCTGGAGCTGGCAGAATTTCTCAGTGCAGCTGCTTAACAGAGCGACACACTGACGCAAATGTTAAGCTAGGTCACTTACGTTCCACACTGTGGATGGCATGAGTGGCACGAGTGGCCGTTATAAAATAACGGTGCTGCGTGCTGACAGCATTCAGTGCGCCAATAGCCCCGTGTGCTGACGGTTATGCAGTGCGTATCGCGGCCAATCGACGTGTCCTCGCAATGTGAGTGCTAAATTGCGAAATTAGGGAAAGTCCTTAGTTCGCGATGTCGTCCGGAGAATGGGATTTGTGCGCGCTGAAGGCGCTCGAGGAGGAGGAGCAGAAGGAGTTCCTGGCGCTCAGCCAAAAGAATCTGTTCGAGGCGCCCCTTCCAACAGGTGGTGCTGAAAACGGCAGCGTCAGCGGCGCCACTGCTAAGCCCGCTCTGACCTATGCGCAACTGCATCCACATCTGCTCAAGCTGCCCACCATCGACGAGTGCCAGCTCATAGCGACCAGGCGGCAGTCGCCTGGCAGCGTCGCCAGCAGCACTCGCTTGAAGTTTTCCCGCGCGCTTTCTCTATCCGCGCATTCCTTGTCATCGCGAACCGCAGCTGGAGGAGGAGGTGGTGGTGGCGGTGGCATGGGCTTTGGTAAGAAGCTGAAGGCCCGCCTTGTGGGTGCCAAGTCAAGCGGATCCCTGTCACCGTCCCGCCACTCCTACAGCTACAGCGTGTCGCCCGTGTACACGCCCCCGCCCATGCGCCGCTGTGCCACGCTGCACCACACGCAGCCGGTGCGCAAGACCTTCAAGACGCTGCAACAGTTGGAGCGCCAGAAGCGGCAGAACCAGGCAACACAAGCGACGCAGATGACGCCGCAGCTGCAGCGCATCGTGGGCACCAACAAAACCTACTGGAAGTACGGCGCCAACTCCACGGCTGCCTCGATCATCGGCCAACGGACTCGCCTCCAGCAACAGCAGCAGCCGAGTGAACTGGAGTCCAGCACGTCGGACGAGCCGAATGCGGAGACGGCGGACTCGGAGGCGCCGGACAGCGTCACCGAGACGGGCTCGTGCAGTGTCCCGTTGCCGCCAGCGGACTCCAACGAGCTGCTCCGCCTGAGCCTCATGCTCACCGCAGCCAGCACGGCTGTGACGGTGACTGCCTCGGCGGCGGCGGCAGCAGCAACTGGTGGGCAGCCAAGCAGGCGCTATCAGGCCCACGGCATCGACGAGGACGTTCTCAATGGCGAAACTGTTGCTTACGAAGCTTTCCACAACAGGCCAGCCAAAAGCTTCGAGCGCGCGCTCTTATGCGGCGGAAGCTCAACGTTAACAGCGCAAGAGAGTCACAGTCCCGGCCCGAGTCCCAATCGAAATCGGCCAATGCAATCCACTGGCGGCAAGCGTATGTTAAAGTCCACATCCTTGGAGGGTGAGAGTGACTACCAACAACACCAGCAACAGCAACAGCAGCAGCAACAGATTATTGGTCAGCCGCTGGCTATGATGGGCCTGACAACGGTCACGAATCATGCGGAGGAGCATCAAGGAGGCGAGGTTCGTTATGGTGAGTGGGAGCCGGACATGCTGGGGCGCAAGCAAGCCAAATATAATCAGGAGCTGAGTGTTGGCTGCTACGGACACAATGCGCCGTTAGGTGGCGCCACCATCGAAGACGAACTGGAGCATCATATCAAGCATTGTTCGTGCTCCTGCAATCACATGGGTTACGGCAACTCAATGGACTACCAGGTAAGTGCGAGCAGCAGCTCCTTGAGGAGCACAATATGGCTTTCCGACTCGCGCATTTCTCCGGCAATGCTTGTGGCGTGTATTTTAATTGCAACTGCTGCTGATGCTGGAGTGTCCAGCTATTCAGCTCTAATGGTGGTAGATTCAGTTGCCATTACTTTCAACTTTCCACTTCCCGCTTATCACTTTCCACTCCCTACTTTCTGTAATCCACACACATTCAACTCATTATCATCACGTTCCTTTGTGGTGCATGGCTTCAGATTGCCGGACTGCTGCCCGGATAACATTTTGCGGCTGCGCCCATGCAGGTCTCAATGCGTTTGAAGGGCTCTATTGTTTTTGGGGCAGTTGCAAACTAGTTTTGTGAAGAGCTGGCGAGAGTTCGCCTTTGATTCAAACAATACGCCAAACTTAATTAGCTATGGGCAAAGTTTATTTCTGCTCCGAAGCCACGGACACTAATCAAAACTAATGCCAATGTGGGGGGCGGTTTTGGCTCTAATCGATAAAAACAAAAATTTCGTTGGTCCCGCTGTGGCCATAAAAGTGCATTAAGGGTGTTCCCGAATTATAAACCAATCAACTCTTATTTTGTTCTAACTAAAATTATTTAATTTACAATTAAATCTTAACGAATTCTGAATGAATGCATTACGAATTTTGATAATAAAAGGTATATATGTATATATATAGATTTTTTTTTATAGATAATTCAATAAAAATTTTAACTTTAGAGTAGGAAAACATTTACTACAGTGTACTTTGCATGCTATGCTACTTAAGAGGGGGTCTTAGTATTTAATTCAATTACTCGATTTGGCCAAGTAGGGAACATGCGTCTAAGGGCTGGGGCGGTGCAGTGGCTGTAATAGATATAGGTTTTCTTTCTTCTGTAATTAGCTGAGGCATCACTGCAGAGTGCTTTGGGGCGGTGTTAGCGGTGTCCAAGTGTCGGCAGTCACAGCTGTGACCACGGACGTGGGCACTCCCGTGGGCAGAGAACTGGGCACGGGCAGGGGCACATTGGGAAGTGTGCTCCGATCCACGCTGTGGTCGAGGGACTCCAGCTTGATGTCGTTGTGATTGTGGGCGGTCTTAAGGCCATTGCCATTGGCATTGGCACTGGCGCACTCCAGTGTGATGACGGAGGTCTGCTCCTCGGCTGGCTTGTATATGGCGGACTGCGCGTCGTCGAGCGTCTTCGTGACGTCCACGGGCTCCAGCGGATGGGTTGCATAGCTGTAACGTATTTCGCGATTCGAGAGTGGAATCATTGATAGCTACTTTAGCGATAAGGTGTAGAGTTCGCGGTGCAACTGGCTCCCCAATCACTTACCCTATCTCGAGTGGTATGTACTCCGGCTGATAGTAGGCGGCGGCTGCGTTCTGGTAGAGCCCGTACTCGGCGCCGGACCCGTTGTGCCAGCCGCTGGTCGGGTAGCTCAGCGCCGAGGGTCCGTTCAGCACGTTCGGGTACAGCTGGTGGGTGGGTGAGGTGGGCGTCGGATGGTAGACCTGGTGGGCAGGCGCGCCGTAGGTCTGCGGCGAGCTCGAGCAGGCGGCTCCACTCGCGTAGAGATCCGACTGGGACATGTTGTACTGGTGGCTGTGCGGCGTCAGGTGGTGTATTGTGTAACCGGGCGACGGAGTCGTATAGCTCGGCGAACCATTCGTGGGCGAGGGCGAATTGTGAGTAGCTGAAGAGGAGTAATCGAATCAGTAAGAATTGCATTGAGAGAATATATCCGACTACGTACATATGTTACGGCTGCTGCACACGCTCACGGGCATGGGACCGGGCACGCTGGTCGGGCTCCAATAGTTACTGTTGCCCTGCCAGCTGCTGGGGTACGAGAACACCGAGGCAGTGGAGCTCGCCTCCACGGGCACGAAGCCCGACTGCGAATAGGAACTGGCGAAGCAGCCGCTGACCCCGCTGCTGCCTGCGCTGGCGCTCGTGTTGGTGCCGCTGCTGGTGCTCACGGAGCCGATTGACGACTGGAGGCTGGTGGGTGTTTGCGGCGCAGAGGGAGGCTGCGGCGAAGATGAGGAGGCATTCGCGCTGCCATTCGAGCCGGAGCCAGAGACGACACGCGGCCGACTGTAGGGCGTAGAGCGATTGGGCGCCGAGCTGCGAGTGGACAAAGAGCGACCGTAGCGATCGCAGCTGGCCGAGACGTTGCCCGAGCTGGAGGAGGTTGCTGACGAGGGCGCCACCAGGGCATGTGTCTGTGCCATGGAGAGTGGTGGCGGTGGTGTAGCAACCGCCGCAGCGCTCGTGTAGTGCGTGGGCGGCGGTATGAGCCAGCCGTAGTGGGTGTCGTGTGGGTAGAGCGTGTCGGGTCGCTCCTTAGCGTCTAGAAAGGCCTTGGCGAAGGGATTGTACTTGATCTTGAGCGAGGTGACCTCCTCGTTCTGATACGCGGTGACCGCAATGAACTGCGTCTCTGGGAACGGGTAGGTCACCACGTGACGCTGCTCAGAGCCCACTCGGACCAGGTGAACCCGAGGCTCGTACTTGTGCAAGGAGTTGAGCATTATCTGGAAGTGAAAGAGAAGGTGAATGTTGAGTGTGGAAAGAAGAAGACTCTCTCTATTCCTACCTGGCCGTTGCCATTGGTCTTGTTCGTTAGCTTGACTTTGGCAAATGAAATCGGCTCCTTCATCCAATGCGCGCCGAAGTTGGGTGACTCGGGATGCACATAAATGGGATTTGAGGGGGGTACCTCTGCCTTTCCTCCAGGTACCTGTTGAGCAAAATGGAAACTTCTTTAATGAATGAAGAGCGTAAAGTGTGTGTTAAGTAAGGTATTGAGGGAAGTATCAAGAGATTCTAATCATAGAGTCCAAGTATTACGTAAAGTATGAAGAGAGTGTAATTATAGAGTCTAATAAGGTGCGAGAAATAGATAAATAGGATAAGGACTAATCATATTATATATTTTTTCTTGATTTTTTTTAGTTATAGAAGACAAATTATGATTATGTTAAAATTACTTATTTCGTTTGAAAATATTTTTTGTTTATTATACTTTTGTCATTTGTTGTTGAGTAAATTTATCATTTTATTAAGTTTAATTTTTTTAAATATCGATCGATTCAGTTTTTAAAGTAATAACCGTAGTTTCCCATTAAGCTACTTCGAGCACCTTATATACAGGTCTCTGGTAAGAGTAGAGTCTAATAATAGAGTGTCTACCTAAATACATAAATAGGTCTTCGGTAAGCGTAGAGTCTAAGCATAGAGTGTCTACTTATTTCTATTTATATTTGTTTTATTTAGAGAGTCTACTTATTTTATTTTAATGGGCTTACGAATAATTCATTTCATTTCATAAATATATTTTACATGTCATTTGCTTTGCATAAAATATGAACTTCTCATATTAATATATCGGCTGTCAAATTTTAATAATTCCCAAGGTGCGGAAGTTGAAATTTGATTAGTTTCGGCTTAACTTATTTATGCATTGTGTAATTATTTATTAAATTAGAGTATGTAAAGCAGGAAATTGTATCTTGCTTCAGTTTGGTAATGTCATTACCCCCGTCTCAACGATGATGTTCAGTGACATACTCATCTTATTTCAAAAAGATTAAGAATGTCTGCAAAAACCAAGCAGAGAAAACCAAGTTGAAGCAGTTATATACATGAATCAAAGTGCGCTACATAAATAATGGTGATGTTAGCTCTTTGAATATACTAAAAATATATTAAATATTAATAATATATGTTTATTTTTGATAAGTGTCCATTGAATGAAATATCTTGTATGAGAGTCATAGAAACCACTACTCAAACGAAAGACTTTTATCAACTACCAGTTGCATTTCAAAATGTACTATTTAAAAATTTAAAAGAAATTAATTGACATTCCGAAATGTAGTTACTTAGCTATTTTACACAAAGAAAATATTTCATTATTAATATTATTAGCTGTGTAAGCCCATAATGTATTTGTAAAACCTGATTGGGCCAAACAATCATTTGGCTTGACTTGAATAAAAATGAGTTGTTTATTTTATTTAAATTTTTAATATAAATAATTCTTAAGTAATATAGCTGCAAAAACATATAGTATTTTAAAAATTTATATAATGTTTTATATAATGTATATTATATTTTATTATTTATATAATGTATATTATATTCTAAACATCTATAAATGTTGATTACGAAATATTTTATATATACCTACTGCAATATATCTACTGCAAAGAAAATATACTAAACTGTAAAAAAGTTAATTTTTAAATTTTAAAAAATCTTTACAAAAATTTAAAAACAAAGTTTTATTGAATTGAGCTAGCCAAACTAAATTAGTGCTTGCAATCATAATTTTTTGCACCGCCTAACTTTACACAAATTTAAAAAAAATGTTGCTCTGTGTACTCCATGTTTAGTTACCCCACTCATTCATTATTCTCTCCCATCTAGTTTCAAGGTGCAGCTGAGATATTTTGTAAACAGTTTCATTCACTTACCCATTCACCATTGACGTACTTCCAGCGATGGGTATCGACCTGCACGAATTCAAGCAAAACCGTGTACATGGCAGCCGGATCCAGGCCGGAGGCACTGATTTTCACAACCGGAAACATTCTCCTGCGAAAAAAGAATGCAAAAAAAAAAATGAGTCCAGAGGTTCGCAATTAAATTGGCAGCCTTTAACAGTTATAAAGCAGTGCATATTCTATAGGCAAATAGACAGGTGAATGCCACAGATTTTCCATTTCACCATTTTTGCGTTTGGCTTTGGCTTTGCCTTTGCGTTCGCCTTTGCCTTTGCCTTTGCATTTGCCTTTGCCTTGGCTGCCTATTTGCTCAGATTCCAAGGCAGGGTGTACAGGGTACAGGGTGTTGTATAGGGTAAAACAACTTGGATAGGTTTGCATCTCTCTCTCTCTCTCTCTCTCTCTCTGTCTCTCTTTCTCTTTGCTGTATCTCTGTGTCGGTGCCGATGTCAGTTTCGGACAAATATTGAAACGCGCCGTCCGCGCACTGTTCCACAACAATTAGTACAAGATGGCGGCTGTTGCCGGGCCGTGTTAATTAGCACCTGTCCGGTGCCGGAGACCGAACACCACAGAGCAGAGACCAGAGAACAGAGAACAGAGACCACAGACCGGGGCGGTTAGTTCCAAGTTCTAAGCGCGTTTCACAAACGATATATAGTATATAGTACACACACACATATATGTATATATTTATCTATATATATAATTATTATTATATATATTTCTGTAGAATTATTCAGTATATAGATAAATATATTTACATATGTATATGCACCAGTACTTGAGTAAATATTTTTAGGCATTTTTACAAACGCTCGCATGTAAATAAATATGTACTGAAGCTGCTCGGATGTCTACCTGTCTACATGTACGTAAATGTGGAGCTGTAGAAACGTTAACGCTTCATTATAAGGTGCAAACAGCACCACATGAAAAATCGTTGCAGCTGAAAACAAAATGCGCAAAAAAAACTCATTGCCAATTTGCATAGGAAAACAAAATGCAATGCGAGCCGAAGCCGTTGCCGTTGCCGTTGCCGTTGCCTACGTTAACTTCCAGTTAACACTTTGCTCCGCCAAAATAAGGGCCGAGAAATAGCCATTCAGTCACCCATTCTCCCCGCCCTTGAGTCATGTGCAACTCACCTGCCGTTCTTGGTGACGATCATCTCGTTGGTTAGATTCTGAAAGCGCAGCCACAGCTCGCGATCATCCAGCGAGACGCGCAAATTGCGATCCAGTTCATTGGGGCTGCCCGCCCCGCCGACAATGCGATGCACGCCGCCGCCGCCGCCAGCTGAGCTCAGTGCAACCGCACTGCCGGCGACTCCTAGCCCATGGCCATGCCCATGTCCATGTCCATGGCCGTGTCCATTGTGGCCCGCGTGATGTGGAGAGGGCGAATCGCTGCCAGCACCACCACCGCCACCTCCACCAACTCCGCCATTGCCACCACCGCCGCCAGCTCCAGCCCCCACATTTCCATTTAGCCCTGTTGTGGGATCCACGGCGGACAAGATATGCGACGTGGTCATGTCAACTGCAACAACAGAGCGAAATTTGATACTTGTTAGCAATCCACTTGATAAAAGCCGATATAAGGAATATTCAGTTAATATAGTGAGTTAGGCAATTGAATGAAGAGAAGCAAGAAAACAATTTGAAAAGCTCTCAGTTTGCTAATGTTTTCAGAAACTCCAAAATACAATTTTCTGTTCGACCTAACCCTGGATTTCAGTTTTGAATAGAGATTTTTACATACTCTTATAAATATTTTATCTTTTTTATATATTTAGTATAAATATTTTAATAATTTATACATATACAATGCTAATATTGATAGAAGTTTAAAAGTTTTATGAACCATAAAGATTAAATATTATTAAATGTTCATAAAAGTCTCTTAATTTTAAGAAATCATGTGTAGTATATCTAAAATTCCATTAAACAACAAGTAACCATTTTATATCTATAATATTAAAAACTTTTTGCAAAATTTGTCTTTTATTTAAAAAAATTCATCAATTTAAAAAAAAATAGTTTTGAATGTTTTCTTAATTGTATTTTGAACTATGACCATAATTATTATGAAAAATTAAAAAATAATATAATTTTATTTAATGTTTATTTGTTGCAATAAAATATTTCCCCATCATAAACACTTTAAAGCTTCAGTACATGCCATGAAAAATATTTTATCATCATAAAAACAAAAACAAAAAAACAAGTAAGAGGGCTCTAGTGGAGGCTGCTCGACTAGGGGATACTCTGAGCCCTGTGAAGAGCCAAGTATCAAATCATTCTACGCTTTTGTTATGCATACATACAAACAACACATACATACACATATGCACGCACGCATAAGCTCGCGCTCTGCCAACTGCGCAGTTGACGCAGCGACTGCGCTTGGACTGCAATGTGGGCATTACAATGGGAACTTAATTGTTTAATAACTTTTCTTAGCGATGAACTAACTTCTTCAAACTTTCACAACTTATTAATGGCATTCATATGTGAGTATTTGCCAAAGCAGAAGTCTCTAGTATTTAATTTGCGCTTTTTACGAATAGGACATCAAAAATCTAAAGATTACGTAATCTCCGTATTCATTACATGCAACTACACAGCAAATTTGAAGTCTCTAGCTCAAACGACGTACAAACTACGCCTTAAAAACGTATTTTCGATAAGCATTAAAATCGATAACATTACAACAAAAATAGTTATCGTTCATACGAAATAAACTTGACCTGCGCGTGCTATCCACGGGCCCAACAATAAAAAATTCAAGTCTCTAGCTTGTCTAGATGCTTCAATCGACGCGTTCAAACATACGGACAGACGGACGGACGGACAGACGGACGGACGGACGGACGGACGGACGGACAGACAGACAGACGGACAGGGCTAAATCGACTCAGCTCGTCGCCCTGATCAAGAATATATATACTTTGTGGGGTCTGACACGCCTCCTTCTGCCTGTTACATACATTTAACAAAACCATTATACCCTGATTTCCCATTTTCAATGGGCTCAGGGTATAAAAATAAAAAACCCTGCACTTTAAACTATAAAAATATTAGAAAACGCAAAACTATAGAATTAAAATTTAATGTGAATATAAATAAATAAATAAAGGTTTCTTGCTTTCAAGTAAAACATTCCTCTGTTTTCGCATTTGAAATAGTGCAGCTATTATCATTTTGTGGTTTGTTTTATTTGATTAATCAAAGTAAATGATTTGTATGTCTAATGTATAAGTCACGCTTTCAGTCTATTAAAATTTTTAATTAAATTTCCTAAATTTAGGTTTCACAATAATTCCATTCTCTTGATAAGTTTTTATAAATTGTCAAACTGCAATAATCCATCACAATTTGAAGACAGTTTAAAATAATCTCATACAGTTCTTTTCGACTGATTGCTTTTAAAATGAGATATGTTCTTTCACTCAGTCATAGACTGGTAATAGACTGTAAATGTAACCAGTTTGTAAAGATACGACTTGAGAATTTTCCATTGCACCATTGGAATTACATCAAAGACCGTTGGGCTGCCCGACCCGAGCTCATCTCGGCACTTTATACACTTTTACAGCGCTGTCCCGGGCGCATTAGAAGAATAGTCGGTCCACGTCTGTTGTCGGCTTTTAATTATATTGCACACTTTAGCTATGCCTTGCCCATGTCTGAGACTCCAATTCAGACGCAGGTCTCGGAATGCTCGAACCTCGCTCGAATCTCAAGCGCGCACTTGGATGATGGCTGGCAGGCTGGCTGTTTGGCTGTTTGGCTGGTTGGCTGTTTGGCCATAAACAGCGGGCACCCTTTTTATTTATGGCCGTGGCAACAGTAACAAACACCTCTGCTTACTCCGGCATCGCCGCATCGCAGCATCACAGTCGCTGCCTTTTTACGTATTCCATTCTTATGGCCGGGCCTCGGCCCCGGCACAGAGCCCGGATTGTAAACGCGGCGGCGAACAGAGGAGACATACGCTTTAAGTCTGCTCGGTGATGTCTAAATTCTGGCCCGGCACTGAAAGTGTTTCTCGCAATGTTTTGTAATCATAAATTAACAAAATGTATTAATTGTTTTGTTTGTTTTTATTGAGCCACGGAATTGGAGGTGAAATGCCGACGTTGGAGCAACGGGCACCTGAACTCTAACCCCAGCAAGATTTAGCTAGGATTTTTATGGCCAAGCTTGAGATATTTGATATATTTGGGATATTGTTCAACACGTTATGACATTGCATTGTTCCGCGGAATCTGTACCAATCTATCCCAATCTGTCGCTCTCTTTGATTTATATCCAATTGTCCATGAGCCTATGAAATATGTCGCTCATTCGTTATATATGCATTCGTAATTTGATGATGTTGGCCAAAATCCTGATTGAAATCAGCTAATGATAAGAGGGTGTCAATGTTACTCCTACACGCTACAACAACACCATCAATTCATTAATTTCGTTGGCTGACAGAGATCCAGAAACACAAACACAGATTCCATGAGCTAATTTCAGCTCGTCGTTGGCTAACATCCATTCCGGCGTAGTAAAACGTATTTCCGATTCAGTTAAATGTGCTCTATCTGATGTATAATTTAATTCCCTATTCATAGAAATTTCAACGCAATAATACCCAAATATCTGTGTTTCTACTTAAATAACTCCACATATATGAATATATATGTATATATATATAAGTATGTTCATATGTGCCTATGCAACGCAGGCATTTGAGATTTGGGTTGTATTCCACATCAGTTCGCACCGCTCCAACACTGGGCCTAATGAAAAGCCGTTTTTGTGTGCTATCTGAACACGTGTCTGTGTGTGTGTTTCTCTTTCTATGTGTGTGTGTGTGTGTGCCTACGTGTGTGCGTTCGTGTTTGTCTATGTACTTTAACTTAACATTTGATGGCTGCCATGACGCTTTTTGGTCGGACTTTTTCCCCATCCACTTTGCGATGTTGATTTTTGAATGATTTCGTGACTTTGATGTTTGCTCAGACCATTTCGTATACCCCATGCACATACACACATATGTATATATAGATATAGTATATATATATATATATATATATATATATATATATATATATATATATATATATATATCTATACGTGTGTATATATCCTCAATACAAAGCAAAAGGCTTGAATCTGCGTGTTAGTAATTGCTTGTGTTCAATTTTATTTGTATTAAAAAAAAATGGGAGATTTGAGTTGGATTCGTATAAATACCGATAGATGAATTTCCCCTATATATTTGCAAAGAAGTCACGTATGTAATTGCTCACTTTGTAAAATATATTCAAATAACAGGAGAGTTAAAAACAGAGCTGGGTTCGATATGAGGTAAATGTAGACTAAGGCTTAGGCAGATAGAAAAACGTATTTAAATATATCGAGAAACAAGTAGAAATTGATTGATTATCAGAATGACATAATGATCACCTATCTCACGCATGCTCACCTTAATTTAAATATTATTAAAGCTATTAAATTCAGAGAATTCAATTTTATTTTAACTATAAAATGAATTTAACGAAAAAAAAAGAATTGCATTTTAATGAAAAACTTAACCAAATATTGGTTAGTCGGAAAATTGAATGCGCTCAGCCTATGAAAGTATGTTCAGCTTGCAAAATTTCCAGTCGAACGAGCGCGTAATTATAAATTAATTAACAATTACGAGGTTTGTTTGAGCAGTACTCGAAACCAGCGACAAGCCTTTTTTCTGTTTGCGGAGCTCTTAAATGCGAAATATAATTATTTTATGGCAATTTCGCTAAAGAGTTTCGCAAGTGAAATATCCTAACATGCAAGAGTATTTAGCGATGAATGAGCTCTATACGGACGTATTTTAGAGTGGACTCGATAATTTGCTTGTTAATGATAAATAGTGTGATATAAATATATATTTCACAACAATTGTGCTTGGCACCTGTCCAGGACACGTTCGCTCCAACCGCTGCCGTCGGGTGGCATCCGAAGGGGCACTGGCAGTGGCACTGACAGTGGCAGAGGCTGTCAAACACTCCGACATTCTAGTAGCTTATCGGACGCGATTAAACGGATTCGCTAAATTTCACACTTCATTTTACATGAAAATAAACCCAATTTTAAATTGGCCGCTGCCTGCGAAGCGACAGCAGGAGTGCGACATGAGTGCGAGACTTTTGGGCGAGGGCAGGTTTGGATGGGCGTGGCCGTGGAAGATACACATATTATCGCACTTTTGTTTTCTGCACACTTTGCGCCTTCGCCAACGCGGCGTCATTGATAAACGCACTTTATGAGACGCATACTAAAATATTGTACAAACTGTAATTAATTAGTAAGCATTTGTCAAGTACTAAACTCGGCAGCTCGAAGACGTACGGCGTACGACGCACGGCGTACGGCTATGCCACACCAGGGCGGGGAGGAATTTCCTTGGTTCTTTTGATTTGTATTTAATAGGATAATTTTCACATGCGTCGTAATTGGTTAGCATAGCTAAACGGGGCGCCTCTGTGTGGGCCCAGCTACTATTGTTGCCGGGCTGAGCCGGGCCGGACTGTGCTGGGCTGGGACGGGCCGGGCCGGGCCGGGCCGGGACGATTAAAATGCCTGCGGTCGTGTCGGCGGCACAAGCAAATTCTTATGTCCCTCCTAATTTGCGTGTGAACATTGGGCCAGTCCACAGCTGCCGGCTTGCCAGCATCTAGCGGAGTCGCGTGGGCCGATGGCGCTGCTGTTTTATATTATTAGAGTTATTATTAGGATCATTAAGATGAGTTATTGTCACTTGCTGGTTTCATTTAGGCAGTGCTGAAGTGGAAGTGGAAGTGTTGACTGCGATTTGGGTGTCAAATTTGGTGTTTTGTGAATTTTCGGCGCTTTGCACTGCTGTTTGGCTAAATGTTTGATTTTCACACGTTTATTTAAATAGGCTTGTCAATTGAAAATTTGCATATCAAACGCTTGGCGTTGCCCAAAAGTAATAAAAATATATTACAACAAATAAATATTGCTAAAAAATACATACCGAAGCACTGCGCTTTGACAAGCTAAAAAATAAATTAAATAAGAAGAAAACAATATTTGATGGCAGACAAAAATGTCCTTTTTGCACAGGGCAAGGAATAAAAGCTGAAAGAAGAATGATTTAAATTGATATAGATATATATCAGATAATATATTGATATAGCAATTTATATAATTCTTCCTTCTGTTCTCTGCTTCTATTCTGATGTTATCTGAATATTTAGATGCATATAAAACACACGCATTGGATTCAGGACGAGTTATGAAGATTAGATTAGTGCAACCTTGAAAACCTTTAACCTATTTTAAGGTGTAGACTTTAGTTTCTCAGTTAGCATCTACCGTTCAATGAAATAAGAATTAAACTACTTGCATCTATATTTTCATTCTTCTAATTACATACTTAATGAAATATATAATAAGAGTATTCAATAATCTATCTTTTTTCAATAATTGAACATTGAATATTCTTTAATTAATATTTGTATTTATATTTATTTACTTATAATTATGTATGTATATATTATGTATTTATATATATTAGTTTATATTGACAGTAATCAAATGATATTTTAGTTATACAACGAAAATGTATATCTGAATGAAGATTGAATTCCAACAGTCCTGAAGCTAAGTTTTTGTTTAGTATTTTCATGATTGCAATTTAAATAATCACTTAAAATGTTACAAGCGAAAAACCAGCTGCAACTGACAACACTCGACAAATAAATACATGAATTTAAGGTTGAGTTATTTATTTATTTATTTACGTTTTTTGAATTTGTTCCTTTTTATTTGTTTATTTATTCATTCAGGTTATATTAGAAATTTGCTGCGAATTTAAAGTTTAAGCTATTTTTGATTCGCAACCTAAATACTCTTATAATAAGAAAAAAAAAGCAATACCAGTTTTATTTTATTTTGACATTTAGGATACTCCGAATTTTGTTGTATTTATATACAGAATAAATATGATAATATTAAATCAATATGAATATCAAGCACATAAGTCCATTATAATGCTGAGTACTATTTAGTAATCGATACTATATACTGTACTAGCGCATTTACTACTATAGTATAAAGTATTTTATACTCTTTATTAGTTCCAAACTATATACATTGTTATCAATACTATATCAGGAAGATATTCATATTTACTAATCATAATAAGTAAATATGAATATATTCCTGACTAGTAATAACTTTGTTCTTATAATATCCTTCATTCGCTCATTAAAAACGCTTGATAGAATCAATTATATATACCCTATTACTTTCATAAGTAGGCCAGGGTGATTTACTAACCCAGAATATGACTAAACTTGTTAAGCTGACAGAAATTTTTAATTCAAAGCTGAAACCAGAATTGAATTTCCTTAAAAGCTTGTCAATTTCCATTATAAAGGAGTAAAAGAGGTTTTTTTTTTTTTATCAAAGATTAAAAAAAATAAGTCGTTTAAGATACTCAAATTGTATATTATAAAAATTCTTGTCTGTATCAAGAAATCGTATTTTGGATAGAACTTTTTTGAAAATCTAATGAGATATATTTATCCAGATTGCAGACTTAGATTCATTAAAAGACATAGAAACTTCTCTGATTATGGATTACTAGATTATATTGTCTTTCACTGAGTTATTAATAAATAATCTTTTTTCCCAACAACTGACGAAACTTACATAATTTGTGAATATTGTCCGGTTGGCACCGGCGGTGCTGCTGTTTGTAATCCCTTGAAGCGCTAATATTAGATGAAGTGTTATCGGGTTTTTTTTATCACGCACTAAGTCACACACAGTAGACACAATCGCGATCGTAGTTATTTCAGTTTATTTTCGTTTAATTTGGATTTCGGATTTCAGATTTCATCCACGCCTCAAAAGTAGTTCACAGATACCGATTAATCAGACTGCAAAAGGAATAGAGAATCGCTCAACGTTTGCGCCGAATTCTTTTGTGGGACTTTTCGAGTTGCCGTCGTCGAGTTTGGCCGCCGTCGAATACGTTGTTTGCGTTGCCACCGTTCCCTAGCTAATGATTGATGGTCGGTGCTAATTTTTTCAACCATCACAAGCCGTGCTTGCGCCTCAGTATTCGAGTAGTCGAGTGGTCGCTGTGCGAGATGTTGCCTCTATTTCTCTTTGGCCGAGTTGTTGCTGTTGCCCATGCCATCTTGTTTACACGTTTGACTCAATGGCTGAGTCAACTCTTTCCCAGCCATTGTCGACGAATGCCAACGTCTTGTTGTCTCGCTCGCGCTAATGATCAATGACGATCGCCGCTGATCGCAATTCGTTTGGCCACACCTTCTAACAGGTAACGCGCACGAAAACAACATCGCCCTCTCCCACTTGCTCTCAGTGTTTCTCTCTCTCTGTCGAACCTACAGCCCGCCATCGCTTTGGACCTGGTCAGCAGGTAGTAGCTTCATTTCAGGTTTTCGATCTTGAACATCATTCATGAGCATGAGCATCAGCCCGAACATGAGCATGAGCATCAACAGTCACTCATTCAATTTGCTCAATCGTGATATCTCGCTGACCTCCTAGCACACTGCTGAGTCCTGAGCCGCGAGAATCTCTCGGTTTATCTCCCTCTTAGGGCTTTGCATGCGCCACTTATTAAGCGTAAGGTGTTTTTATACAAATGACGAAATGAACTCAGAGGCCTATTTTGCAGTTGGTGTTGTCGTTGCTTCTGGCCGCCGAGCGACGATCGCCGATCGCCGACTGACTTCGATTTGTTTAGACGCTCGTTTTGTGGCTTTGTTTGCGCAACCAATTAAAACTTTGTATTTTTTCCACGATGCTTGATGCTTGTTTGTTGTTGGCCCGCCTCGGCCTGGTCTATACTGAAAACTGGTTTGCCTCCCATACCATTTTTCTCTACACCTCTTTTTTGAAAATATATTTATTTATTTTTTGTTAAATTTTCAGCTGAATTTCGAGCTGTAAACATTTAACCGCAAACGTCAATTTATATAAGTACGCAAGCTCACATATATTTTTGGTAAAATAATAATAACTTGCTTCGAGTTGGGGTCATTCGAATCAGAAACTCAATCGGCTCACTCGAATAAATTCAAACAAATATAAGCTCGTGAAACGAGTTAGTCTGATGTTAGTGAAGGATTTGTTTCGAGTTTAGTTCATTAATATCTACATCTGCTGCAAGCAGAATAGAGCCAAAAGACAAGGTGTCGTCGACATTGGCCAAGCGTGATGAAAAGAAACCTATATTACACATTGTTTGCCTCTATCGACTGTTGTTGCTCTCTGTTGGTTTTTTGTTTATAATTATTTATAACTTGTTCGTGTTTTTTGAAGATCACGCGCCTGGTCAATAGTTTCGATCCCAAGCCACCGCCGCGAGTCAATGGACCGCCACAGTTGGGCTGGGGGATTGGGGCAAAATGTTGATCAGTCGGATAGGTTGTGGCGCTGGTGAGCAAACAGAGCCACGACTGTGGCTACGGGCCTACAGCTCAGCTCAGTGCGGCAATAAAGTCGGTGAGTAAATGAGAAGAATCAACAAACTATGAAACTTAATAAAAAGAAATCAAATGGGAAAAAGTGCTGTAAACCTTTCGGATCCAAAAGCAGCACAGGCAGCATGCGTGTGGAAGATATTTCCGTGTGTGCAGTTGATCCGTAGCTCATCTCATTTCATATACTGCCGGAGAACAGTAGTCCGCCGCGCTTTCATTAATAAATGCGACTGCGAGCAGTTCCTGGGAAGCAGAGGCTGTTGGTCTCGTGGCTGGGTTTACATGGAAAACTCAACCAACATCAAAATAGATTTGCCGCGACCTTGCCCTAAATGTTTACCACACCGTATTGTAGGAGCGTTTTGTGCACTTTTATGATGAATCCTTTCTGCTTGTGTTTGCAAACACTTCAAGTTTATGGACAGCCTAAGCGAATTTCCCCGCCTCAATTAGGCTGAGGTTGTAAACCCATAAACCGGGAATACGGAAACACACATGCGCTCGTTCAGAGCGGGCTCACAAAGGATACGCTAGGATGGCCGATGGCCGATAGCCGACAGCAATTAGGCGTCGGAGCTGCCCTCGGGAATATCCAGTAAAAAGCAATGCGCTCGCCCGAGTTCAAGTTTAAGTTCGAGTTTGTGTTTTAAGTCTTTCATTTCTCACCTCGCGCTGCCCCTGGCGCTGCCTACCTATGCAGCCCGACGGCCCCGATCCCAGTCTATTTGCCTATAGAAGACCGCATTTGCATATTGCGATAAGCCAGCCTATCCGGCTGTCTGTCCGTCTGTCTGTCCGTCTGTCTGTCCGTCCGTCTGTCTGTCCGTCTTGTTTGGACTGCATGATGGCTGTGCCCTCGTCTGGGCAGGTTAAAAAGCGGTATAATTCGTGTTTTCGTTTCTCTTAAGTATGTTTACACAGTCCGACATGGGCATGGTCTAACTGCGCCCCTCGCCATTGCCCGCTCGGTGTTTGCCATGGCAATCAACTGTTTGCAACCGTCGCCGATGCCGATGCCGATGCCGATGCCGTTGCCGTTGCCGTTGCCGTCCTCTTTGAGCTCGTTCTCGTTTGCCGCTGGGAGGATTTTCGTGGAAATGGGCAGCTTTCAGTTTGTGCCATGGCAAAAAAAGATGACATCCAACTAATACTAGCAATGGTGTGACTTCGCACACAACAGCTGAAAAAACAATTTAGAGCTGAGCTCCAACAATTTAGATTACCTATAAATAGTCTCTGCTAAGTCGAAAATAATTTAGTTAAATTGCTAAATCATATATTTATAAATGCTATTTATCTTGCCGGCAGATGCAAATCGGAGGTACTTAGAGGCTTTTTGGGTCAAGCATTACTTAAATAAACTGAAGGCAACTAAATAATAAAATATGCTTCAATTTTTATTGAACTGTGCAACATTTTTGTATTGCTCCCACTCAGATTAAATTTTTATGAGGTTTTGTCGTAATATATGTATACCTATACATATTTATATCTTATATGACAGTCAACACTAATTTGCGTAGATAATTCAATGATCTAATTTTATTCTTGATATTTGTTAGGCAAGTCTTTTGGTTCAATTGTAGTTAAAATTATTTAATTATACAAAATGTTTGAAAAAAAAATTAATTTTAAATATTTATTACAATATACTTATGACACAAAGATTATATTAAAATATTTAAATTTTTTATTTAATAATTTATTTTATTTATTTAATTAGTATTATCTCAGCAGAATGTAATAGTTATTAGTGCAAAGAATTAGTATGGTTATATATAACACAGTAACCACAATTTTTCTTAATCTAATCTTGCCATTTAAATGATAAATAAAAATTTCTCTCAATACTTTAATTTTAATATTTATAAAGATTTTTATATATTGTATGTATTGTATTTTTTTTATAAGCTCCACACTTTCTGCATGTCAAAAGGTGTTTGCACGTGTCGCAGGTGCTGCGCGACTGTAAGCCGACTGCGATGTGAGTGACCACAATTATGATGTTATTGCGAGTGGAGCTGGTGGTGCTGCAATGCGTGCCGAATTCGAAAAAAAAGATTTTGAGAACCGAGTGCTGTCAAAACTGTTTGCACAGGGCGTGGTAAAAACTGCACTGGCCAACATGGGCAAGGGTGATTGGAAGTTCCACTTGTGGGATACAGTAAGCGACAGCAGCTGTTTGTGCAGGCAGAATGCTGTCCATAACATGGGGCGAGTGGCAGAGGCAGCCATTAAAGAGCTTGATCAATATGACATGTCAATACCCCGCAAAGAAAATGAAAATTTACCAGCGGCTCTTAGGCGACTCTGTACTCTGGTATGGGGTGCTAGCATTGGCTATGCTCTCATCCAAAAGGAGTTCTGGAATGAAGAACTGCTTGTGTTGCGTGTTATGGTATAAATACTATCATCTAGAAATGATAACACCTTTTGCTGATCTATCGTATAAAATTCTTTAGTTGCGACTGGAGGTTGACGTGCTTAGTACCGTCGGCCCAACTTGTTCTACCGGCGGGAACGCTTAGGTAAGGTTAGCATCCAATATACACGTATGGATATGGAGTTAGTTCAGTTGCACTGCGCTGGTATGGAGTGGGTTGACTCGCCGGCTCATGTCTTAGATGTGCTCAAGGCTGTGCAAGTGAGCCCACACAGTTACCATATTGGGATAAAATGGTTGCCTAACAATTGCATGTCAATTGGACAACGCTGAAAATGAAATTGATCTAAATTGTTATTAGAATTCAGTTTTAAATTATTTTTGAAAATTATAATAAAATTATTAAAAAGTTTAATTTGCAAATATAGTCATTATGAAAAAGTATATATATTTTCTAATTTGCTAAATATTCAATGGAAAATGTAGATTATATGCTAAAAATCTTATTACATGCAGCTAAGTTACACAGAAGTTGTTAAATTATTATTACAATCCATTTATCCAACCAGCGTCAAGTGTGCGCATACTCTCTATTTATTTGCAAACACAGTTTCAAAATTTTGCAGTCTTTTCAATTAAATTGTATTTGAATTCAGGATTAGTCATTTCACATGTATTAGGCGAAAGGACATAATCTCAGTTCCTGGTGAAGTATTTCACAAAAATTCTATTTGTGTAAAAATACGTATTCAAACCATGCAAATTTTTTTTGTTTGAAAGTTATTACAAGCTTACACTATTTTGTGTATAACTTTTATGTGTGCATGTACTTTTATAGTTGATTGATTGTGTTTGGTTTATATGTATGCATAGATAGAGAGTATGCTGTATATTAAATTGGTCAATTCGGGTGGGGCTCGGGTATGCTTTAGTCGGGCACACCCCACATGAGCTTTTTATACCCTGAGCCCATTGAAAATGGGAAATCAGGGTATAATGGTTTTGTTAAATGTATGTAACATGTAGAAGGAGGCTTGTCAGACCCCACAAAATATATATATTCTTGATCAGGACGACGAACTGAGTCGATTTAGCCCTGTCCGTCTGTCTGTCCGTCCGTCCGTCAGTCCGTATGTTTGAAAGCGTCTATTTCAGAACGTAGACGAGCTAGACAGCTGAAATTTTT
Source organism: Drosophila meridionalis (assembly GCA_035045145.1). Classification (NCBI taxonomy): domain Eukaryota; kingdom Metazoa; phylum Arthropoda; class Insecta; order Diptera; family Drosophilidae; genus Drosophila; species Drosophila meridionalis. Next base: position 1,352,383 of record JAWNPG010000023.1, read on the forward strand.
TTTTTGTAGGTCCGTGTATAGCACGCGCAGGTCAAGTTTGCTTTATATGTTCGATAACTATTTTTGTTGTAATGTTATCGATGTTAATGCTTATCGAAAATACGTTTTTAAGGCCTGGTTTGTACATCGTTTGAACTACCGACTTCAAATTTGCTGTGTAGTTGCTTGTAATAAATACGGAGATTACGTAATCTTTAGATTTTGGATACCACGCCCCATTCGTCTCCAATAGCACCCTATTTGTAAAATGCGCAAATCAAATACTAGAGACTTGTGCTTTAGCAAATACACACATATGAATGCCATTAATAAGTTGTGAAAGTTTTATACAGTTAGTCCTTAGCTAAGAAAAGTTATTAAACAATTAAGTTCCCTTAGTAATGCCCAGATTGCAGCCCAAGCGCAGTCGCTGCGTCAACTGCGCAGTTGGCAGAGCGCGAGCTTATGCGTGTGTGCATATGTGTGCGTATATGTTTTGTTTATATAGAATTATTTGAAATTTAGGTCTTCACAGGGCTCAGGGTATCTTCTAGTCGAGCAGTCTCGACTAGAGCACTCTTACTTGTTATTTATATATTTATTTATTATTATATTGATTTATTTTAATTTTTTAAATTTATTTTATTCACTTTAATCTTACACCTAGAAAATATCGTAGAACAAGTTATGCTTTATAGCTAGATCTAATTGAAAATGAAGATCGAAATATTTTAAGAAAAATTTTGTGGCATACGTATACGTATTTAGACAACTCGTATATCGGCATTAGCTGAGAGCTCCCAACACGAAAAAGTTTGATTAATTTTTTGGAGAGTTTGTATTAGCATAAAGCTTAGGAGTGTGTCCGTGTGTGTGCTCCGTCCGGCCTGGATTGCATTTAAATTAGGCTGCTGGCGAAAAGTGGGGCTGGCCATTGCCACTGCCCCACTACTCCATTGCCATTCCTAATGACCACAATAAATTATATTCATTTAGGATCGTTTAACATATAGGAAAAAAGAGCAGAGGCTGTTAAAGAAATAATTTATAGCTGTTGAAAACTTAACATGTTCATTTGGCCACATGTGTGTGGGCTTTGTTGAGGATTAAATCTATGGGTGTTGGTGTTCGTGTTTGTGTGTGCTCAGCAACGAGTATGTCTGAGTGGGTGTGTCTGTGTGTGTGTGTGTGTGTACGTGTGGACAACAAATGAAAAGCCAACAACTACAAGCTCCTCCACGGCGAGTGATGCCACCCCAGCAATTTACCCGCCTCCCGAGCCCAAGCACAAACTATTTACTATGTGCCACATATGTACATTGTGTGTGGTGCCCGTTGTGGTCTGTTCGGGTCGGGTGGTGCAGGGGTGTGGTGGGTGGGTGTGCGCTGCCCGCTTGCTGTTGCTGCTGGCAGCTACGGCACACAAATTACAGTTGCACACACATTTGCCTGTGTTAAATTGTCTCACAACCAATACAAAGTGACCTTTTTCATTTATTTTTATGATTCCGCCCATCTCTGATTCCTACGATTCCCACTCCTGCAGGCCCATAAAAAATGGCCAGTAAATGTGGGTGCCCAAAAGCAGCAGCCTCGAACAGTTCGTTGGTTAGCTCTTTGAGTCATCGGCTAGAGAGAACTGCACTCGCTCGCTACCAAAAATTATTTGAGGCTTCGAAATCAATTCGAGAAAAATTAAATTTGAAAAGCTTTAAATCCAAGTTGCAAAATGGCAAAAATGCGAAGGTCATAAATATTTTTAATTGTCTAAGTCTGAAAGTATTCGTCTCTATTCATTTATTTATTTACTAGTTGTTCAGTTTTGGCTTTAATTTTCGTTTTCTATTACCTTTCCCTGCTCGCTCCACGTTACAGAGCAGCTCAAAGGTAAAAGTTTCGGCTGCTCTGAGGCTTCCATTAGCTTGGGCAGCGAACAGTTTTCGCAACCAAATCAAAGTCTATTTCAGGCATTGTTTTATTCTATTTGCGGTCGAGATTGTGGGCGGAGTCGACAAACTATTTCAGTTATGCGAAACTGCAAATCAAAATCTAAATCAAAATCAAAATCAAAATTTTGTGTGCTTGGCTTTGTTGGTTTTACTTTGTTATAAACTTCGTGTTTGCGGCTTCGGGCTTTGTTACACCAGCCGCCTGTACACCCTGGAAATGAAGCTGTAAGCCGATGCAAATTAGACTTTTTTATTTGCTTTGCACAGCTTTTATTTTGATATTCAACAAAAATGCAGTTTGGCAAACTTTAATTTTCTCTCATTTTTTTTTAAATTTTTACATGGTTTCTTATGTAGAATGTTTCAAAGTAGAAAAAGAGCTCCGTTTGCATAAATGTGTTTTCGTAATAAATTATTAGCTTACAGGCAAATGCGATTATGACTAATGCATGCTCGGACTTTATTTACCTGGACTGCAGTGCGCAGGGGGAATAAATTTATGCACCTGCATTCGCCGTACGTGATGCAGGAATTTCGAGAGTTATTTGATTGTTGTTGCTCTTTCGGTTCGAAATGAATTTAGATGTGAAACGCAATCTGAAATAGATAATTGTCTGCCCCGAGTGCGGAGCGTGCCTCGAAAATAATTGATATTCTATGTGCCTGACGCTGTCAAGTATCGGTAGTTAAAATCCCGTTGCCTCTGAGATAGCCACGTTCCACTTGCCGGCTGTATTGAATCATACACAACTCGGATTTCGCAATCGAAATCACCATTAAATACAATGTCTGGAGGTGCTTTAACATTTGTTATTAAAGCTCCAGTGGGGCGGACCTCTGCTGCCTGCCCGTTTGGCTGATATAAAAACTTATGAATGCATTGCGTTTGCTGGGCTTTCGCCCGAGTTCTTGTCTCTGCCTTGCCCCAAATGAGTTTTGCATAGACAAACACACGAAAATCATTTTGCTCTCTCTAGTTTCCAGGTGGCTTCCTGAATTGTTGACCGACGCAGAGGTGGATCGGGTTTCGCATGGATGCGAGGCTAGAAACTGCCTCGACCAGAAAGCCTGGGCTGGCGTGTTGCATAATCGAGAGCAAACAAGAGTGGCAAAAGCAAATTGTTTTTGGAACTCTTTGGTCATTCCATTTTTGAAGACTTCACTGGGCTCGGAGTTAAATCGAAACCAGATGTTTCCCCTTTTGCAAATTAAAACGCGCTGCGCCTACATAAAGAGCACGTTTTCATTTGCCGCTTCTTGCGGCAAGCCGTTTGAACTGTTTACCCAAATTCCGGCACAAGTTGGCTAACAAGACGTATGAGCAATGCCAATGGTATATCCAAAATAAACATGGAGTGCGAGGTCCAGCTGCCCGCTTCCTGCGCTCGCCAGCACTGCATTGCCCTTAATGACTTGCCCGAGCTTGGTCTTTGTTTTGCCAGCTCCATTGTTGTTGGCAGCAGGCAAAGATGAGCATGGAAAAATATTAAACAATAACAGCAATAATAGCACCAGCAGCAGCAGCAACAGCAACAGCAGCAACTAAGTTCCCTTGCAATTGCGCAGGACTCGCCGTGCTGCCCCCAACGCTTGGGGCTAGGTACACGATTGCACCGTCCGCTGCCTTTCGTTTTAGCCAGAACTAAGTTTATTTCACATTTGTATTCATTTGTTTTGAGTTTTATTTACCCAGCAACACAACAACAGCGGCAGCAACAACAACAGCAAAATAAATATTCTCGAATATGTCTGTACATTTAATTTTTCCAAATACTCAGCAGAGCAAGAGAGCGAGACTGAGTGGGATATAAAGAGGGAGAGAAGGAGAAAGAGAGTTTGTTGACTGCATTACCCACTACTTTTGTCTCATCACTCGCTGCTCTTCAGGTTATTGCCTTACTTTGGGGCGGCAGCTGCATAAAAATTATTCTGTGCTCAACGGAAATTAAATCCTAAAATGTGAAATGAACAAAACTCCTTAAAGCTATTTTCCCACAATATTATCAAAGTCTGGAATTATGCTGTAAAACAGTGTTGCAATTCCTATGTTCATTTGAAAATACTTTAATTCTGCCAGTGATATTTAAAAGTATTTCTTAGCCCTGCACTAATTTATAATCAGGATATAATGGTTTTGTAAAAATGTATATAGCAGGTAGGAGGCGTGACGGAACCCAATACATATATATTTATATATATTCCTGATCAGGGCTGAGTCAATTAAGGCCTGTCAGTCTGTCTGTCCGCCTGTCGATCTCAGAACCTTCAAGAGCTAGAGACTTAGAATTTGTTTTGGAGGTCCCTCTATAGCTCATGTAGATCAAGTTTGTTAAAAAAAATCGATATCTATTTCTGTTTTAGTGTTCTGTTTTATACAAGTTTGATTTTTGTTATAAAGGCTCCAAGTGTTACCAAACTGTCTTATGAAGTTCAGTTGCAAATATAACTAATACTGAATGACTTGGTAAATTATTTTAAATTTCAAATATTCATTAGATATATTAAGAATTATAATTGCGTTTGAATTGCGTTTGAATTTTGAATTTTCAGTTTCATCTAATTACTCCAGTCAATGCAATGACTATTATTATAGAGAGGGGTTTTTAAAAATTTATATTTTTAAATATACACGAAAATGTGAATATTTCAAAACGCAGGTCATATAGGGATTATTATATCGGCCTGAGACTAGACGGTAATTTTCTTACCATTTTAATGTTTGACTTAAAGTAAGAGCATCAAATCTTCAGTACTTCAGATAAATGTACATTATTTATCTTTTGCTATCTTATATTAGTCAGCTAAGTACAACTGGGTTGTTATGTTCATCGATCAGATTAAATACTTAATATTATATAATTAAATTAATTATTAAAATTCATTTTCAAATCATTCGATTTCTATTTTAATCTTGTTTATTATATTAACATTACTTAGAACAAAATTCACTTTAAATTCATAATTTAGCCACAAAAGAGGTATTACTTTGTACACAAGGAAACCACATTTCAATTTGGTTGCATCGAACTACATTGAAAGGGAATCACAGCATTATTCTAATTAAACGAGCTCTGCTCTGAGATTAAGACCACTCGATGATTGCAAAGTAAATAGCTTAACAGCCTCAACGAGACGCACAGCCCGTTGGATAAACTTGTCAAGGCAATCGACATCGAGTTAAATAGGCACTTTATCTTGCCACTAATTATATACTCCACGGCAGGGAATCAACAAGCTGAAGGAGCCACTCACATCGTGGCCAAATGCAAGCTGACAAGTCAGATAAGTTACCGCTGCTGTGTGGCCAAGGGATGAGTGGGCTGCAACTTCGGCATTACCAAAAAATGAAGGCGTGGACTGCGGGATGGGTCTGTTGATGCTGGTTGGAGCCTCGCTGCTGAAGCGACAACATCCAATTGCTCGTGGCGCTGTCCACTGCGTGAAGCAGGCGACACAGCCAGAACTGCAACGGCAGGAGACAGTGGCGCAGGAAAAGCGCAGGAAAATACTCACTTTGAGCTGGCTCTGTCGTCGTTTTTCCCTCGCTTTTCTTTCTTGTTTTTTTTTTTTTTTTTTTTGTGACATTTTTGCAGAAGGTTTTTGCATTCGTGCAACTTTTTGTGGCTTTTGTGGTTGTTGGCACGCGGCACAGCGTAAAAGAGATGTACCGTGGGCTGTCCGGCTGTCCGTCTGTCCGGCTGGCTGGCGGGCCATGTCAGTTGGTCGCCTTAAAGTTTTTGCTGAACGTTTATTTTGTTTGTACGCTCGCAAAAAGTGTGAAAATTGTAAGCTATTGCGCGCTCTAATTTCTGTAGTGCTGAGAGTCTCGCATCTGCTGAGGGCAGCCAGGCGGGACTTAGCAGCAGCTGGCCCCTGCGATGTGCGTGCATGCCACTCAAAATGGAAATGGAATGGGAAATGAGGCTGCGGATACTGATGCGAGTGCGGATGCGGATGCGAAGCTGCGGCTGCTGCTGCAAAGCTGCGCATGTTGAACAAAGTTGAATTCAACGTGCCAAGAACGATGCAAATTATTAGAAAAGTTGGACACATTTTTCACAATGCATATTCCCATTTTTTTTTTCGTCTCATTTTTTATAATTTTCATTTTTTATTCACGATAAATTAGAGCTGCCAACACTTTCACTAAGTGCTGGCGCTTTAAGCCACCGGATCGGGATGACCCTTGATGCGAGCAAGGGGAACTACGATTATTTATGTTCAGGGATTTTAGAGTAATTTCCAAGCAAGTCAAGGACCCGAAGGTCAATGGTGGCTGCGGACCGGCATCCTTTTAACCTCACACATAGCGACAATTTAACGCCCTGCACTTGACATTTGGTATTTACCGAGATCCAGGTCCTTGTCGGCCAGTCGACCAGTCGACCAAGCGGCCAAGCGGCCAGCCTGCCCAGTTCTGTCCCCATCAACCGTTTTCCCTTTATACATGTCTATGTGAGGGTGAGTGTGCGTGTGTGAGTGTATGTGTGTGTGGGTGGGTGACTGTGGGTATGCAGTCGTACTGAATGTCCTTTGTTTTGCACAATTTGTCGTGCTTGTCCTGGTCCACGCGTCTGACTCCCCGATTCCGGGCTTGATTCCGGCATTTCGCTTGTCCCTTGCGGAAATTATTATTTTGTTTAATGATTTGTGTTCAGTCTCGTAATTGAGGCTAGGCAAGGCAGGAAAACCATTTTTTGTTGTACTTGACCCACAAGCGGAATATGGAAAACTATCGAAGCAAAATGTTGTTGCCGCCTTTCATTGCGCCATAGTCTGTTCAGCGAACAGCAAACAAGCGAAGCAGAAGAAGCATTGTGAAGGCAACAAAATTGTAAGAAAAATGAAAATCCTTTTTTAGAAATTTCTATAGCTTTCGGGGGCGTGGTGCGTGGGAGGGAGTTGGAATTTCATTGTCAATTGATTCCTCTGGGCGTCCGAATCTATGCTGGGCGGTCGCAAATTAAATATTTATTAACTTTTGAAAAGCATTTATGAAATATTTGGCTTCGGCAAGGAATGCGTATTGCAAAATTGATTATGTATAAGCAAACACTTTAGTTGATTACATTAAAGTTAATAATTCAACAAATGCAGGTTCTTGAACAGTCCATCATGAGTGAAATGAACAGCATTCAGATTCAGGCAGTCTTAAATGATTATTTTGTTGCTCGTGGAATGAAGTGGAATTAATTGGCAGCTATCTGTTTGGGGCACAGCCTTCTGGCTTCTCCACTCCCGAATTAACTGAATGCCTGGCATTTAATGCAAATTAAATGCAACCTTGAACAATCGGTCATTGCGGGCGTTGAATTGATTCATGGACGAGCACCCAACTATTTTACCTCGACACGACCAAAACTGAAATTAAATTTGAATGCGCCGCTCGCATAACTGGTGTTGATTTTTTGCAGGCTGCGCGCTGAAAAACTTTTATCAGATTCGACTTAAATAAGCCGCACAATAGTTTTCGCGCCGAGAAATCAATAACAATAACAATTGCGGAAATCGGATATTGAATGCGACAACCAATTAAAAATGGCAAATTACTGCGACGCTCAGCATTCATTACTTGGCTAGTCAACTGTGCGATGGTCTCTTAAAATTAAGTCGTATTCAACTTAAATACATAAATATATGTATATATTTATAAATAATCGTGCATTAAGACAGATGCTTTGTCATGAAAATGTATCATAAAACTGGCAATTGTTAAATATATAAAAATATAAATACATAAATACATATTTTTTATACAAATATTTCTATTTATTCTCATGTTTGTCTCGAATCGAACATTCACTAGCAAATGCTCAATTTGCAGTTGATTGAGTTCAGGCTTCAACGAAAAAATGTTGCTTTAGCCGAAAGTACTCAACGGGAGCCGTTCGAATTTCTATTTCTATTCACTAGCATTCGAAATAATAAATAAATATTTTTGCAAACATTTAAAATTCAATTCATATTCAGTTTTTGATATGCTTTTTTATTTTATTTATGAAATATTCTATTTGAAGCAGTCTTAAGGCTCAAATGCGATCATTTGCATGCGTATTGGATGGAACGTGGTTAAATGAATTGAATTTTCAGTGAAACGGAGCAGCAGCCTCAGCAACAATTTGTTAAAGGCTGAGGCTTGAGTTCGAAACGCTTCGCAATGCGCTTCATCTACATAAATATCCGAGTGCAGGCACTCGAGGCTGGGGCCCATGTTTGTGCGCTTAGGCAAACACAAACAAACCACACCAAACGCAGCTGCCTGGCTGGAAGGCTGGAAGGCTGGAAGGCTGGCTGGCAGGCTGTCTCTCTGCTAGGCAAGTCAAATGAAGCGGAAGAACTTCACGTGCCGCAATACAAATTGAAAATCAATGAAACCATGAGAACACCAGCTCAACTAATGCTGGAGGGGCGTCTCCTCTCACTTGTATATTTAACCAATTGCAATCGCTGAGTTGCAAAACGACGGCTCACAGTTTGAGTGGCCATTGGGGCCGAATCGGCGTGAATTCAATTTGGAACCATTCTGACCATTTGTGTGAATTTGATCAAAATCGAAAGTAGTTTAAGGCAATTGAATAACACTGATAGCCGAAGGAGATTGGTGCGAATGCCTATAAATGTTAAAGCAGATATTTGCAGATAAATTCGTATCGAAATGTACTATCCATCTGTGTATCTATTAATCCATTTATCCATCTATCCATCTATCTATCCATCTATCTATCTATCTATCTATCTATCTCTTTTAAATTTGTATCTAATAGATACCATATATCTTCTGCTAATGAGACTTCGTATGGGCCTTTAAAAAATCTTATAAATATCTCATTATTACCAAATGTTATGAGATAATTCATATGGTTTATAAGATATTTTGTCTTTACATTACAAATGAATGCTGTGCATATGGCATTAATATGATTTGATGATAATATATTTTCTTATATAGACCACATGTCCGACACTAATTTCAAATAGTATACACTGTTTTTCTTCATTTTTAAGGACAAAGCATAAATATTAGAAGACTGTCTAGTCCTCCCATTAATTTTACCTAATTATTTAATACATTTTTAAAATATTTATACATATTGTATTATTACAATTTTTTCAGAATTTTTTTTGCTCGTTTTTGCTTTTTTTTATATTAATGTTTATATATTTTATAATACATTTTTTAATTAATATTTATATTTCAAAAAAGATAAATTATTTTGTTAGAAATAATATAGTATTATTATTAAGAATTAATTAAGAATTAATTTTTTTCCATACTACTACAATTTCAAAACTATAATATATTCGCTGTATTTAGCTGTTTCTGCTTACAGATATTATGATATCTACATTTGTATATATAATGCATATTGAATACACACTTTACAGTTAATTTATGGTATGTGCCGATTATCAATCTCTCCTCCAGAAGCATGTCACTTCACATGGCTCTCTCATTTGCATACCCTAAGCCCGAGCTTACACAAATGCATATGTATTCATGTGGGTATGTGCCTGTACATATATTTAGTGCAGTGCTCAGCTGAAGGTTGAATGAATTTGAATACATTTTGCAAGTCAGCAGGAGTCCTTAAAAAATATCCAATAGTCAGGTGGCATGCCGGCTTGGTGACCGAGCAAACATCCTTAAAGTTTTTCTTTTATAACAGCAACAACTATTATCCTCGGCAGCAGAGGCTGCAGCTGCTGGCTGGGCTCACAAGCGTTGAAGTTGCTGCAGGAGGCGATTCTCTGTTTTAAATTTAGTCGGAGCCGTGCAGCGGCCACCTTTGACTGCGCCCAGCGACCTCTTGACACGTGACGCTACGCTTTGTTGCATGTGTAGCACGTGAAAAAGCATATAATAAGCTTAGAAGACGGAATGCATTGCAACGTGTCGGTCGGCTGGGAGGTGCGGCAGATCTTGGCCGTAAAAACATCAAAGTTGCAGCATTTCAATGAAAGAGCTCAGCATAATTCTAGTTTTGTATATTAAATAATATGGTAAAAAGTTGTCTACAACTCTCGTAAATTTTATTTGGAGTGTGTTTTTAATTTCTATTAGTTATTTAAATATATATTTATATTTATTGCTATACTCTGAACACATTGAAAATGTGAAATCATCGTAAAATGGATTTGTTAAACAGGCAAATGGAGGCGTGGCAGATTCTACAAAGTGTATACATATATTCTTTATCAGGCCGACGATCTGAGTCGATTTAGCACTGTCCGTCTTCACATCAATCTCAGAACTTACAAGAGCTAGAAATTTGAAAATTTTTCGTAGGTCAGTATATAGATAAAGACACGCGCAGTTCAAGTTTGTTAAAACAAATTCTATAACCATTTTTGTTGTTGTTATGTTATCGATTTTAAGCCTTATCGGAAATGCGTTTTAAAATGATTTTTCGTACATCTTATTAGCTAGAGCTTCTAAATTTTGCATATAGGTTCATGAGAATTTTGTGCAATTTTGATTATTGTTATACTGTGGATACCGGCTCCAAATTTGACCAAGTCTTTTTTAAAGGTTGTAAAGTTGCAAAGATAACCATGTGACACGCAACTGGAAAGCAGCGATGAGCAGCATGCACACGTATGTTCATATGAGTGCAGTTGTTGTTATCTTTTTTTTAGTGCTTATCAGAAGATCTTTTATTAAAGTGATTATTGGGAATTGTATGTAGTTATTTAACTCTTTTACCTAAAATAGTTATTTGAATGGGTTGAATAACTAGAACAATTCTCTTTCAAATTTAAAAATTTATAAATTTTTCATTATGCTTACGCCACATTGATAGCACCTTTAAGCCGCAGCGAATCTTTCATAATCATTAAATCTTATGCCCTCTAGCATCCCACCTGTCAACTTCCCTTGAAGACTGTGCCGTAAGAATTTTTAATTAATAATAGCATTGAACAAGTTGAAAGGGAAAAAGCTTTTAATAGCAAATCTCGTATACTCTTTATGTAACATACTATTATTTATTATATACTAACTGTTATAACAGAAGAGTACAATAATCTGATTTATACTTGTCAACATCAATGTTAATATCTAACTTCAAATAGGGTTGTGTTTAAGCAACACTAAATGTTTTGTAATAACAAAACAGCATCAAAGTAAATAATTTTAACCCTACTTAAATCAAATTCACCCCCAGACTACTTTCATTTGAAATGTCAGCTATACCTGGCAGACCTTCATCAAAAATTTCAGCTGCAAGCACTTCAAAGAAACTATTTACTATAAAATATTTGTTAAATTTTATATCAATCATATGTCGCACGTACCAAATAGCTTAGACAGACGAAATAATTATTCACAAAATGAATTTATCAAAATGAAGTTTAATAAAAATTCATATTTAGTTGTTAGTTGAGTAAATAAAATTGCTAAATTGAATTTAAATAGAGTGCCACAATGTTCACAGAGAAGTTCACACCATTTAATGCGATTAGAGATTTATAAGCTCATTGTTCAGATAATAAGTTTAAGTAATCCAAATATTGCAGAGAATTTCAGTTTAAAGATATTCACACAAAATGCGCCGCTGTGAAAATAAATAGAGCAAATTGATGTGAAAATGCAAGTGATTTGTTTTCCATGCCCAAACTAATGGCGAGCGTCTTGTCTGAAGGCTGAAGGATGGCGGCTGGCCGGAGGGCATTATACAACGGTCGAAGGATGAAAACTCGTCCTTGACGTTGATTTGTTGAATTATTGATTTGTTTGATTAATCAACGTTTTGCGCAAGTGAAACTTCATCTGCAGCACTCTCATTGTTCTTGATAGTCTGCCTCGATGCCTCGTTGCCTCGCTGCGTTGCTTTGGCTTTGCCATTTTCGTTTTATTAACACTTGGCCAAATAAAACTTTAATGAAGTTTATGTGAAAGCGAATGCTGCTGCTTGTGCAATTAAGTGCACAATTGACTGTAAAATTCAGTTTTATTGTCGAGGGCTTCAAGTGCAACAGTCCGTTGGTTCTGCCAGAAGTTTTGACTGTTTAAGCCGCTTTAAGCTCGACATCTCCCGAACACAGCACAAATGAGAATGGCTGATAGAAAAAGCGAATGACAGCCAAAATAGAAGATTGCAAAATATGCGATGAAGTATGAAAAAGAGAAAACAAAAACCCAACAATAACAACAGCAACAACAACAAGAATAACTACAGCAGCAACAACATCAGCAATTTGTTGCAAGGACAAAATAGGACATTCCGCAACAATAGCCAATGTCCCGGCCACAATAACCTTGCTCTGCCCGAAAAAAACTAGCTTTCATATATCGCTTCTGTACAACGGATACATGAGAAAAACAACGCCAGCGGGCTGCCTATACTAAGCATGCGAACAGTCAGCCTAACTATAATAGTTGAAAACCATTTTATATTCTCGGTCAAATTAGAGTTGGGTTGGATGGGATGGCGAAGAAGGCGAAGAGATGTCTGACTCGTATTTAAATGGAGGGCTCACAATAAGATAATGAGGATAAGTCGTTTAAATGGGAGTTTTTGGGATGTTCTCAAATTATTTGATCTCTCAGAGAGTTTTATACATTTGATATTATGTATTATATATATTGTATATATACTGTTAAAAGTAGATTTGTTTTAGCTCAAAATAGGCAAACAGTTAGCATTTAGTTTGGTTTCATTGACAAAGTCTTATTTATGTCTGATAGCAAAATTGAGAATTATTAGTTTATCAGAGCATATTGTTTTGTCAGGGTATAATGTCTGTATTACTACCTATCCCTACATCTGTCGATCAAACTGAATGAACTCAAAGATTTTTGCCACTATTCCAAGCTATGGAAATTAAGAATGACATATATAGCCGTGATTACTCTGGTATATCTGAAATCACTTTATATTTTACATTACCAAGATTTCTGACACTAATAAAACTAAAGATCGGAATTTGAGATTTACATACCATAATCAAATAAATTCATATAGTCAAATAATCAGTTAATAACTGGATGACTATTGTTCAGGCATGAACATAGAACTATACATAAATATGTAAACATGCATATAAGAATGCAATAGACCAATGCTGAGCCTTACACACTCAACAATAGACACATTAGATTTAAGAGTTGAAATTATGCATGAGTCTGCGTATATAAACGCAGCCTCAGAAGACTAAAGATCAGTACAATACAGACTAAACACCATCACAGTCAGTGTACTCATTCATGAGTATTCGACTAATCCCCAACATAGTCAGTGTATTCATTCAGCTATAATTCTGAGTTAATATATTTGTGACTTGAGCATCATATAATATTGCAATAATGCTGAAAATGCACCTACGCCACTGAGACGCCTAGTGGAACGACAGCGAAACTCGAAACTTGCTCAATGTCTCTTGCAATGTCAGCATTCTTTCCTGCAAACCTGCAAATGTTAATTATGCTGCTTCAATAAATTGACTTCATCAAATCCCAACATTTTTCCTGGAATAACAATATTGTCATCATGCTGATTGTATATAGTTCATAACCATATTCTAATAGTTTGCCAAATCGGAAATAAGTACATTTCGAATATTTTGTAGTCTAGGAATAGCCTAGTTTGCTAATGCACCACTGTTGATTCCTCCTAGATATATAAAAATTAATTTGCCCATAAAATGAATTGTCCATGCAATATTTTTAGTGAGCAAAAAAACGCAACAAATCAGAGTCCTCTAAAACATTATATATACATACACACATATAATAAAAACACAATTTATATAAATAATAAAATAAATGCGAGAAATGCACATTAAATTAAATATAATATAATATTAAATTTACCATAAATGCAAATAAATATTTATGAAATCTACTTTAGTATTATGCGTAAATGGGGATAGTACATTAATTTTATTGCCTGTTGCTAAAATCAACATTCAGCTTGATATATGAATCTGAATCAAAGGCAATCAATTAGCTTAAATTAATAATAAATGAGTTCAAATATTGTGTTATTATATCTGCATTGATGAGAGATGAAATATGATTGTGTATGTGTGTGTGCGTGTATGTGGGTGTTGAAAAAACGATACAAAAAATTAAACACAACACATTAAATGCAAATCAACATTAGCTGTGCTGTTTTTATGCTGATGGACGGACAGCAGCGTTTACCTAATGTCCAGGAACATTAATCAAAATCATAAAGGGGCGCCAACCCAAACGTTGGCCCTATTCCTGTGCCCGGACTTCCGGCAGTAAACGGCTGGCGATGGCATTAAATGGAGGCGTCGTTAGCGGAATAGCTGGGAGACGTTAAAAGCAGAGTCAATGTTCAATTTTTATTGCCAGAAATCGAATTGAATCGATTTCTTAATGTACTCTCGGGTAGCTCAAACAGTAACAAGAACTTTCCACCCACGCCGCCCACTGTTCTTTCTCTCTCTCTCTTTCTCTCTCTCTCTCTCTCTCTCTCTCTCTCCCTTCCGTTCTCTCTCTCCGTGGCTGTGTTTCCTTCCTTCTTGTTATGGCCATGGACACAATGACATCTCGTGTGACATTTGCCTTTCACATTCATGGATGATTAGGAATCCATACACACACACCCACCCATACACACACACACACACACTCGCATAGTAGCCAAAGGTAAGTGGGCCAGCTTTGCTGACTGGTCACTTCCGGTCAAATGACTCTGAATGCCATACTCACACAAGCAAAAATCTCGACGGCTGCGCCATGGTGGGCCTTGGGGGGGGCGGCACATAACTCAACACGTAGCCAATCTGTGGAAATTTGCAAGCGTCGTTCAATGAGCACAAATGAATCAAATTAGCCTCAGGCTTTCAGCTTGCTGGGCATCAGCAAACACACGTTACAAATTATTCATAACTGGGCACATAAATTCCTGTCTGGCCCTTTAAACGTACAACTCCTCAATGGGTTAAGTTGGCTTGAAATGGAGGCTTCAACTATTGCTGGCATGCATATAGGCATATGATATAGATTATTTAGGGTTTTAGTTGAAGTTTTGTACAATGAATATAATTTGTTTTAATTATATAATTTATAATATTTTTATTTATTTACTTATTCGTATTACTTTTAATATTTTCACAGAAGAGTGCAGCTATTAATACATATAAATAAAAATATAAGATATTTTATTTTAGTATATTTTATATTAATAATATAGATATTCACATATTTTCTTTTTTATTATTTGTATTATTTTGTAAAAAAAAAAAAATACATAGGATATATATTTATATTTATAATTTAATTATTTAATCTATTATTATTTATATTAATAATAGAGACTTTATTATAAAAATATTTTTTTATTATTTAAGTATTTATTAAAAAAATAGCATACGATTTTATATAATTATACTTTTTTCTATTTTCAATTTAATTATTATTTTTATACCCTGAGCCCATTGAAAATGGGAAATCAGGGTATAATGGTTTTGTTAAATGTATGTAACAGGCAGAAGGAGGCGTGTCAGACCCCACAAAGTATATATATTCTTGATCAGGGCGACGAGCTGAGTCGATTTAGCCCTGTCCGTCTGTCTGTCTGTCCGTCTGTCCGTCTGTCCGTCCGTCCGTCTGTCCGTATGTTTGAACGCGTCGATTGAAGCATCTAGACAAGCTAGAGACTTGAATTTTTTTTTGTTGGGTCCGTGGATAGCACGCGCAGGTCAAGTTTAATTCGTATGAACGATAACTATTTTTGTTGTAATGTTATCGATTTTAATGCTTATCGAAAATAGGTTTTTAAGGCCTGGTTTGTACATAGTTTGAGCTAGAGACTTCAAATTTGCTGTGTAGTTGCGTGTAATGAATACGGAGATTACGTAATCTTTAGATTTTTGATGCCACGCCCCATTCGCCCCCAATAGCCCCCTATTTGTAAAAAGCGCAAATCAAATACTAAAAACTTGTGCTTTGGCACATACACACATATGGATGCCATTAATAAGTTGTAAAAAGTTTGATGCAGTTAGTCCATCGCTAAGAAAAGTTATTAAGCAATTAAGTTCTCATAGTAATGGTCACATTGCAGCTTAAGCGCAGTCGCTGCGTCAACTGCGCAGTTGGCAGAGCGCGAGCTTATGCGTGCGTGCATATGTATGTGTGTATGTGTTGGTTATATAGGATGATTCCAAATTTGGCTCTTCACAGGGCTCAGGGTATCCCCTAGTCGAGCAGTCTCGACTAGAGCACTCTTACTTGTTATTATTAAACAAGTAAGAACGTTGCTTTAGGGCGAGACCTACAGCGTCATACTCGTTTCCCACATGGGCATCTGGTATTTTAAATTTAATAATTTATCTCAAATTTCATGTGAATTTTATGCAATTTCAATTTTTGCAAATATAACTATGTAAATGAATTAGCATTTTTATAAAATGTAAAAAATTCAATAGAATCATATGCCGAAAGTTTCATCAAGTTCCGTTAAGTCAGTCGCAATCTATTAAACAAAACGTTTGGCCAATTATGACACGCACGCGTTAAGCAGCGACAGCAAAATATATTTACATTTACACATATGTATGTACATACATTGAAACGTGCATGCGCGTTTGCTTATGCATGGTCACAAATAAATTCAGCGCCATTCATTCTAGCATATTCTTCAACCAAAATTGTTATTGAGTTGTGCTTGCATTTTCAGCCGTTTCTTTAGTTTTGTATTTGTCAAATATCGCCGTTTAAACGCATACATTCAACCGACCACCGTTTTTGTATGTACACATATAAATATATACGTTCATATGCGCGCATTTCAGCTTTTTCTAAGAATCACAATTGCGATTGATTTATGTTTATATTGTGTTTGCATTAACAGCAGCTTCTATAGTTTTGTATTTGTCAAAAGTCGCCCTTGTAGTGAAGTAGTTTCGGATTTGCCAACAGGCAATGCAAAACTTATGTGGCGCAGCAGGTAGATGAAAAGCGTGTAAGCAAAAGGGTCCGCGTTCGAGACGCGGCGGCGACGGCATGAAAATAGTTGCGCAGCTGTTCGTGCCTACATGCATACATACCTGATGGGACCTATCGTCAATTTTTTTGTGTGTAAATAATTTTGTTCGGACTAAGTCGATTACACAAATATCGGTATTTGATGTTTACATTTTTTGTCAGGGTCACACACACAAAAAGAAAATAACATAACTGACCTAGGCTATACGAAAAATGATAATTTTAGCAGATCAATTATTTGCAGAACTTCAACATTAAATCGAATTACATATATTTCTCAGAAATGCCGTTTGTCGTCTTAGCAATTCTTATTAAGCTTATTTATATAGGTGGCACAGGCATATGAATTTTGCAGCTGGGCGTTACAAATTTTGTTGCCAATTTTCCACGCCCCCAGTAGGCGTAGACATATCATATTTGGCAAGTTCCTAGAAGGAGTCTAGGGTAACGTAACTGCAAAGTTTGGATGCTTACACTCCATAAAAGTTACAGGGTATTTTTTCGATATACCACGCCCCCAAAGGTGCGTAAGATTTATTTTTGGGGAATCAATAGAGGAGGCCCCCAGTAACACAAACATCCAATTTTGAATCGTCTAGCTCTAAAACTGTAGGAGCTATAAGCTTTTTGCGATTTGCCACGCCCCCTGAGGGCGTAGGTATGTCCGCCATATCTTTTTGATCTTGGGTTGCTTATCCGAGTATATATATCAAATTTCAAGTCTCTAGCATCAATAATGCTCAAAATATAGCTGATCTTGTAAAATCACTATATATTCAGATCCGATTTGCCACGCCCCCAGTGGGCATAGACACCAAATCTTTTTATGAATCTTTATAGAATCGTAGCGTTAATTTACGTGCCAAATTTCAGCATTCTAGCTTTAAAACTGTAGAAGTTACAGTTTTCCCGATTTGCCACGCCCCCAATGGGCGTAGATATATCCACCATATCTTTTTGAGCTTGGGTGGTCAACGCAAGTATACATTCCAAATTTCAACTCTCTAGCTCTTCAACTAATATGATTTCTTAACTATGGGCGCAACCATTTTCCGATTTGCCACGCCCCTAGTGGGCGTACCCGGAAAATCTTGACACTTTATAATTCGAGGGTATACACGAGTATATGTTCCAAATTTCAAGTCTCTAGCTTCAATAGCGTAGAAAAATATTGCATTCATACGGACAGACGGACAGACGGACATTTCACAAAACCAATATACTCTTTTTCCCTTTGGGAAACGAGTATAAAAATAAATTAATCATATTATTCTATATTTATTTAAGATAGTCTTCTATTATAATGTATATAAAAAAAATATTTATTAATATTTTTAATAAATTCCTTATTTATATTAATTAACATAAAAATTTTCTGAAACAAAACTTAAGATATTTATTATTATACTATTAATTATTATACTATTATACTATTATTATTATTAAATTTATTATTCAATTAAATTATTATATATATCAGGTAATCAATTATAATTATTTATTTATAATTTCTAAAGCATATTATTTCGTATAAAATTATTATTTTTTCCATAGCTTCTAGCTATATTGCCTAGTTTATGCTAAGAGCCAACTGAAAAGCTGTTTCATACCTGATTTACTCTGAAGCGAATGCAAATACTTATTCTCTAGTGGCTGACTGACTTGTCACTTAGCTCTGTATATTAATTCCATTGTCTAAGCATCTCGAGGGTATAGACAATTTGCAATATCTTTTCCTTAGAGATTTCGAAAGCCACATTCCATATGTGCGGGGCCCTTGGGGGAAGAAATTACGTCACAATTTATGTTAGTTCCCTAGCCCCAAATTATGCCGAGATTCGCATGACTTTTCGAAGGCAGCCCGTTTCTCATTCTGCTGTCTGTTTGCTCATTAATTTCATCATCTTAGCCGTGTTGTTCGCGCGCCGTGTCCTGGCCCCTGGAACAAATGAACTCATTTGTTTCAATTTAATCTTATTACTCAGAGATTTATTGCCTCTCGCACGGGTCGACGAGCCCTTTACGTGTATTTGCACAACCCTTCTAAAGTTGACCCAACCTTTGCGCCTGACAGCGCAGCGGGCAGCGTTCGAAAGGGCTCAAGTGAAAGTACTCGAAAGTTGATTATGATTGATTGAGTGCGATTCAAATTGGCTGTCGTTGTACGGAAATTGATTTTAACGAGTGCTCAATGCGCTGCTCTCGTACATTTGGCAGTCAAATGTAATTGACAGCCGGGTGTCATTGACGGACGTCGCGCATACGACCCGTTAAGCGGTGTTTAAAGAGCATCTGATAAATGAACTCGCGCCAGCAGTAAAACTCGTAAAACTCGCCACCAACTCGAGCTGCAGATTAACTGGAAACCCACAAGAATATATACACACAGACATACACACATATATACACACATACACTCCCACACACACTCTCCCACTCAATGCAGAAATAAATAAGTTCGAGTTTTATGTGGCCTTTGATAGTTGCATAAAACTCTGACCAAACATCCAATAAAAAGATAATTAAATAAAAAAAAAAAACAAAGTTGGTAATAAAAAAAATGTTTGTGCCGTCATAAAACCTAGAAAATGATGTGATGTGCAGAGTGCTCGAGCATGATTTAATTGGATTTAATTTGCTCTGAACTAAAATGCATGTGAAAATAGCAAATTTATCGATGCGATTAAAATGCATAATTTAGCATAAAATAAACTAAGACTCTTAAGATTCTTAAATAATTGCTTAACTAGGTAAGTAGCCGTAATGAAGCCACGACATTCGTCTCTCTCTCTATTTCTCTCTTTCTCTGTCTCTCGATAAATTTGCACTGGGCGACCACAACAAGCCCCAAATGGAATTTGAAATGATTTTTCGTTTGATTAGCTACAATTGCCATGCGCACGTGTAGGCGTTGTTGCGTCGTGTCGCACGAGTGCGACAAAACTGTGCCAGCATCCCGATGCGTAAGGCACATCAATCTTCTCTGCCTTCCTCTGCTGTGCGCTTCGTTGCGTCACTTGTGCAACATGCACTAAACGACATCTGCTTCTCTTTGGGCTGCTGGCTACAAACTTAGGGATAGTTCTAGGAGGTGAGGAATGGTTGGAGGCTTAATGAGATTACACCTGTATATATGTAGTGGATAGTTGCGTTTAATGAATGCAAAATTATCATTTATTCTACAGAAGATATAATGCAAAGAGCTACAGGTCAGCTCTAGGATGTGAAGCATGGTAGAACCTAAATGAGATTATACCTGAGAATATGTAGCGGATATTTGAGTTTAATGCTGGCAAACTTTCATTTATATAAATAATATATTAATAATAGCTATTGGTTACTTTCAAGTTGTAAAGGATGGCATATCCATTATGAGATAATATCTGAATATATGTATTTAATATTTGAATTCAATGATGGATTTTTTATATTAATATATTATAAAGACCTATGGGTTAGTTTTAAGATGTAAGGGATGGTTTTTCCCTAATGAGATTGCACCTGAACATATGTATTTGATATTTGAATTCAATGATTCATTTATTATATAAAACACATTTTAAAGACAAAAGAGTACTAATGCAAATACCTTAACACTTATAATATTCTTGAACGCAGTTAGTTTAAAAAGCGTTTTCCCACGTTGCGATTGCCTCTCTAACTGGGACACTACAATTTGTGTGCAACCATCTGAGCTCATTTGGGTTGCAAACAGTCAAACATGTTGGCTGTGCACTTGGAGACGCCCCCGTTCTAATTTACATTTGCTGCTGCTGCGCGGCCTCGGGCTCCGCCAGTCCAATCATTGTTGTATCGTTAAAGGCAAAGTTGTTGTTTATGTTTGAATTGGCTTCGGTCGGCTCTAGCGTACGGCTTTCGCTCTCCAAGTAGCGCCTTTGACTCTGTCACCTAGACGGCGCGTCGTCGTAATGAAGTTATTATGTTGACACTCGGCTTCATTCACTTACCGCAGAGCAGCATCCGCCGTTGATCTTTGTATTTAGCTGTTTGGCATTATGCAAAGTCCGCCTTAAAATGGCTGCCAAGTGGAGCTGTGCATAGTTGCCCGAGCTCAGTGTTTGTCTGCTGTGCGGAGAGACGTTGGCCTCATCCTTCACTGGCTGTTGCTCATTTATCTTGACATTTGCATAACAAGCAGCAGAACAGAACAAACAACCAGTAAACGCATACTCAAACATATACACATACATACATATGTGTACAACATGTATTTATATATGGCCGCTTATACATTACAGACA
This sequence comes from Drosophila meridionalis, assembly GCA_035045145.1. Taxonomy (NCBI): domain Eukaryota; kingdom Metazoa; phylum Arthropoda; class Insecta; order Diptera; family Drosophilidae; genus Drosophila; species Drosophila meridionalis. The sequence goes on from JAWNPG010000023.1 coordinate 1,373,535, forward strand.
GAAGCACACAAACAAAACCCGCACAGACAACCATGCATCATAGTTATTAAAAGTGTGCGTCCTGCGGTTGGCATTCCTCGGCTGCCGCCCACGCACAGTTAGCTCGTCCTCATCATCGTCAAGAAGCCTTTCATTTCAGTCCTAATTCCTTTTGAATAATATCTACCACTTAAACTTACAAAACATCAAGACCACACAACACACACTCGAGCAGAGAGCACGCAGATTCAGTCACGCACACGGACAAACAGACGCACGCACACACATACATATATACACAGCCAAATAGGCATATACATACATTCACACATATACGCACAGATAATGTGGGTAGCACTCACATGACACAGTCAGTTCAAAGCACAAATGGTTCAGTATTTGGTGCTCCAAGCATTTGATGTTCGTAGATTGTCACCCAATTTGTAGCATACTTTGCAGCGCACTGATGGCCTTAGGGAACAACATAAAAAAGTGGATATTTTCCATTTGATTTTGAGTCTTAATGAATCAACATAAGCTTATATCCAAAATTTAGTAAATATTTGTTAAATATCAGAATACAATTTTGAGAAACGTGTATTTTAAATACAAGATTTATTTTTTAAATACAAGATTTGTTTAGGACAATTTAAAATCACGCTAAATACAGAACTGATATTGCGAAAATTGTTAGGTTCATTCATTATTAAAAATAATAATTATTATTATTATTATATATTATATATAACACAATAATAATCAAAAATAAAAAACATAATAAAAACTAATAAATTAAATACTTAATATTTCAGACAATTTTTGAAGTCTGATTTAAATTAAAAATATATCGTTGCTCTTTTGCATAATCAGAATTTTAAGTTTTTATATATAATGTTATTTCTTGTTGGTTCTATGATTTGAATTCCGATTTGTTTTTAATTATACTTTTTAGGAATTGTTGCACTTGCATTAGGGAGAGTAAACCATATTCTGAACTTAAATATAAACAAATGGTAAATATACTTTTTGAAATAGTCAAAGCGATATATGAAGTAATAATAGTATACAACATATATAAAATCAATGTATTAATTTTTTTTTCATTTACAGTGGATATCTTATCATTCTAAATGGATTTGATGAGATATTCATTGTTCTTGAAATATTCATTGAAAGATGTTTAACAAAATGTTTTTAATTGAAGAGGACTTTATGTTTTTTAGTTTCTAGAAGAGATTAATTGCTCTTCCTATAAAACACTTTTTGTATAGACATGATTTATGATATTTTATGTAATTTTTGAAGGAAGCTATTTTAAAATATTTTTCTCTTTTTCCCATTTTCATTGGCTGAAATTATGCTCTGTTTTTGTGGGATTGACGAGGTATTTTACATGTATTGTGGTTTAAAGGTGGTATAGCTCTTTGAAAAAAATCCAATAGTAATTGAACTAAGAAAAAACTTCACTTTAGCCACGAATCGCAAACGGTTGCAAAAAATATGTTCAATTAATAAGAGGTAAAATATTGTTTGGTTGAAAAAAACATGGAAGGGGATCAAAATGTCTGAAATTTTTGCAAATTAACAATTTTTTTTTTTTTAAGGAAAAAGCAGTTGTCACGATTTATGGAGATATTCGATTAGGTGGGGTACAAATTTTGTCGACTCGACAGTGCATATTTAATACATATGTATTAAGTATTATTAAACACAATATAACAATATTTTATTTATATACTTTGTTCAGAATATATACAAATAATATAAGACCCGTTTTGCACTCGATTTTGATGTGTGCATATAGATTCAAGTTTGCCGAATCTCTGCTAAGTATCTCTAGTTATAAGACCAACATAGTATATGCGCCTCTGCTATCTGCTCAGTCATTCAGATGCTCATTTGCCTGCGGAGCCAAGACTCGTGTGCAGTTGCTCAGATATTTATACATTTTGTTGGCCTCGCCAACCACAAATAGCAGAGCTAAGGCTGTTCTCATTATGAAATCAAGCCATAAATATTCATTAAATTGGGGTACTACACACTTAAATCAACTTCTTAAGGCAACACCTTAAAGTCAGTAAACCTAATTTAAAGCACCTGTTTTCCTGCCTCGTCTCTTTGCCTTTGTTCTCTCTCTCTCCCTCGGATGTAACTCTCAGAGACCCTCCCTCTCCCAGTCGGCTGCTGCCTCGAGCTAAACAATTGACGAAACCAGTTGCCACTTTCAACAGCCGCGCACATGCTGTGATTTGTTTTTATTAAAAATGAAGCTCAGAGCCTGTTGCCATTGCTTCATTTATGAAGCCGAGCCTCGCCTTGCTGCCTCCTGTTGTTATGTTGCCTACTGTCATTTTGTTGTTGTTTTTATCATCATCACATGTGGCAATGTGTTTGGGTACGTTGCGAAAGTCAAAATAAACGGCTGCCACACATCTCGCTTCCACTTCGTTATGTCATTCGCCAGCAGGCAAATGTGTAGCATGCATTAATTATTGTTGGCATAGCTGCAAATTGCGAAAACAACTTTGATAAATAGAAGGCGCACAGAGCAGGGTGTGGCTAAGGACTAGTGCTAGTAGTAGAACTAGTTGAACTATAGCTCCAATGAAATATGCATATTTTAATATTTATCAATTCGGTATTAGTTGAATATTCTCAGAGTGATTGCTGCGAATGAACTAAGTCATTATGATTCAGTGCATTATGATTCATTTTATGAACAATCTTTAATTATTAGGTGACCAAGCAAAAGTTATACTATTTTAGATATAGATATATAGATATACATATATAGATATAGATAAATATATATATATATATATATATATATATATATATATATATATATATATATATATATATATATATATATATATATATATATATATATATATATATATATATATATATAGATATATAGTTAATTTTAATCTTTAGCTGCTGTATTAATTAAATAGACTTGGCATTCGATAATAAAATATATAAAAATAAACCCTACAAAGCTTGAAGAGTGCGCATCAATTGACCGCAGTGATAATACCTTTTGACACGCCTGAATTATTTTCTTTTGGGGCAACATCAAGTCAAGTCTTAAGCTAACGAGTCACCCAAAATTGGATTTTACGCTTGAACTACTGTCAGCAAAGCATAGAAGGTCAATTGAATGATACATCTTAATAGATAATGCTGTAGAAATATATTTCAAAATAAACGCATAGCTTAATATAATAATTCAATTCCATTTCGAATTGTTCTCAATTATTTTGAATGAATTTCTCATCTCATTATTCCATATAAAACATATTGCTATTTATATAACTTGTATTATATTTTTCAATCTAACATAATTTAATTTAATTAACAATAATTAAAGCAAATGCTTTGAGCTGTAGTTGAAAAACAGTCAATTAACTCAGAGTTCTTTCAGCTTAAATATACTTACTTTGACTTAAAATTCCCATTTCGTGCAACTTTCCCAAATTATGTTAAATAGCAAATGGAAAATCAAGGCTCAAAGAACTTAAGCCGCATCTAAACCTTAGCCACAAATGAGAATTTAAATTTCAATAGGTTTCCATTTGTCCAAAGTCGTTTGTGTGGCCATTCGAAACTGAGAACTGAGCCCGGCTCGGCGCCTGGCCAGCAGGCGGGCCGAGTGCTGGGCGTTGTGTTGGGTAGGCGTGGCTTATATCACGCTGCGCTGATGTCATGCCAATTAAGTGTATAATTAAGTGTATGTAGCGCAAGAACAACGGAAAGTGGAAGTTCGTCATGAAGGCAGTCGACCTGGATGTTGCCGTGAGCGGTGCTGGGCGGTGGGTGGTTGGATTGGGTGGAGTGGGTGTTATGGGTGGTTCTTTGTGAGTGGCCTGACCAGCGGCATTGGCGAGAGCACCATCAATTTAAATGCAAAAAGGCTTTTGAGCCAATGCAAAGTCCGCCGCAGTCGAGTGCCGGTCAAATGCGTCGAGGCAGCAGTTCCACACTCACTAAGCGGCCTGAACGAGTGGTAAATCGCTTACATAGGATCGTGGTGTGGCATGTGCGACCCTGGCTTCAGGCAACGCTCAGTCACCACAGCCGCAACCATGCTGCTCACGATGGCGATGACTTACCCAAGGCTGGAGCAACTACTGCCAGCGGGGCTGGGCGGGGCAGGAGGCGCGGAAAACAATGCTAAGCGGCTCAGGGCTGGATTTGGCGCCCCGTAGAGTATGCTACGTTAATTTTACGAGGCTTGTACCAAGTGAATTAAACGAGCGAACTCGCTGAGCCCGACTCTGGACAGAGGCTCCCGGGTACCGGGTCCCGAGTCCCGGCTCTCGGCTTTCGATTTGCCGACCTCAGCTCTCAGCGCCAAGCACCCAGCTTTCAGCTTTCATCTTCCATCCCTCTACTTAAAGCTTCAACAGTGCCGTCGTCAGCTTGTCGAGTTTTGTAATTAAAACGAAGAGAATTACATAAGCACGTAGCGTAGCAACTGGTGGCCAGCAGTTAATTAAAGCGAGGTGCAGGGCACGCATCCTCCACATGCTGTCCAAACATTTCGGAACCCGATTTCCGTGGCCACACAAAGTTGGCATTCGCAACACTCAAAAGGCTACGCAGTACAAAAAAGTCAGAGCATCGCCCCTCGACTAGTCGTCAAGCTGAGCTTATTAATTTAATTGAAAATTCTAAGATTTGTAGCACTAAAAATACAAACTGAGGAATCTCATCTTCATCATGGGTGAACAGAGTTCTGGTGAATCTATATGGATAATTTTTGTAATTGCTTTTAGAGATGAATTGATTTTAGTAAATGTATTTTTAGATGACGTTTATTAAGGAAGCTTTTTGTAAAATTGTATGCCTGAAATTGGAATATTTTAATGAAAAAGTTGTTCACAGAAATTTTCAAATATATTTTTCAAGATATGATATGATATTAATTAAGTTAAATTTTATTTATTTATTTTATTTATTTATTTTAATTTCTTAGCAACCATATCCTTCTTAATATATTAATATGTATGAATTTTTAATTTTTATACTTTGTTCCGAAAGGGAAAAAGAGTATATTGGTTTTGTGCAATGTCCGTATGAATTCAAAATACTTCTACACTGAAGTTGGAGGCATGAAATTTGGAACACTCGTGTATACCCTCGAATTAAAATGTTTCTAGATTTTCCCAACACGCCCACTAGGGCCATTGAAGATCTAGCGCTAAAGATCTAGCTATATAGTTTCAATGTGGAATATATACTCGCGTTGACCAGCCAAGATCAAAAAGATATGGCGCATATTTCATCACCCATGGGGGGGTGTGGCAAATTCGATATAACTGTATCTTCAACAACTATAAAGCTAGAAGCGTTCTACGCTGAAATTTGTAAGTTAATGTTAAAATTCAATAAAGATATTTGTAAACTTAATATACCAGATGCTCCAATGGGATCCGAGTATCACGCAGTCGAAAATGCCCGAATGCTATTTTCTTAGTAATTTGTTTTGATTTACTTTGAATATTCTATTGGAAACTATTGGAAATTTACGCTCGATTTAGTTCCAGGTATCTGATGAATAGTCCAAGAATGCATAAGCATAGTTTTGTACAGTATGTCAAATAAATTAACTGACACAAAAAATAAATACCTTTCCCTAGGTTAATATGTTGTTAGAATCATCTAGTCCATCCACATCTAACAGCTGCTTAGTTAACCTATGCAACATTTTCATTCTCCAACTTATCAGTTAAGCGTTATTTGTTTACCTAATTCCATTCCATTTTCATGCAAATTACTCTGCTGCACATGTAGTAGTTGAAGTCAGACAACAATCGCATTTAGCAAATTTTTAAGCTCGCGGCAATTCAATGGTGAAGCAAGCAAATTGCTGTGTAAACACTCAAACACTCGAAGCTGCCGCTGCTACTGCTGCTGAATTGCTGCTAAATTGTGCATACCCAGAGACAGGAGATGAAAAATTAAACGTAATTTGAGCAAAGCACTTTCTAAATACTTGCCAACTGCCAAAAGTGTTTTTAACTTTAATACGGTTTTTCAATTTGAGTCCCCGCATTTGTGAGATAATCGCCACTGAGCTGAGCTGAAGAGTTCATAAGTTTACTTTTTGCTCAAAACTAATTGCCAGCGTTTGTGAAAACGTAGATTTGCCAGTAGCTCAACTAAGTGGCTATCTACTGAATAATTTATATAAATACTTTAAATTTCGTTTCACAGTGAATACAGTTTACTAAAACCTAATCAAGAGATTGGGCTTTAATATCTGTTATTCTTTGAACAACATTTCATGATTATGTAATTTAGTTTGGTAATTTAGAATTGTAATTTAAATATATTTGAATGGACCCCAATTTGCTTTCATGATAGTTGATTGGATATTCCAATCAGAGTCATCTACTGGCCATCGAAATTCCAACTACCCGCTGAATGTGAAAACATGCTCTAAGCCAACACCAGCGTATCGCTCGACACTTTCAGCAAATTAAAAGATATCAATTATAGCGAAATAATTGCAGCATTGTAAAAACTAGTCATTTGACTGAATGTGGGTGCAAAACAGTTGCGTGACACCGCTCGTCTGTTTGTGGCAACATACGGTGGCATTCCGCCCGTAGAATGCCTTTTTGTTGCCTGTTGACATAAAATTGAATTAGAAACGCATTTCCGTGCACGAGCTGCGGGGCAGAGTGTGATCGAACAGGAGCGGTTCAAAAGTTAAGTACGGGCGGGCGGGCGGTCTGACGTTCCGGCCGGGCTAGGACTCCCAATGCTCTGCATGAGCATGTGAATGGCCAATGGATGCCGGCTGTGAACAATGACATGCCGCAAAAATTCAATTTAAACTTTATATTTCAATGGCCAACAAGTTGACCAACAGAAACAAAAACAACAACGACAACGTGAACGACAGTGGCACCGAAAGTCCGTGTACGTATAACTCAAATGGAGTGGGAGAGGCGAGCAGAGGCGAAGCGACGTTAATGGGCTTGGGGGATACGTGCATATAATTGAAAAATATTGAATGCTTGCGGAACAGTGAAGCTTATTTATTATGCCCGAGAGCAAAGTTCGCCAGAAACCCTCACACGAGGGGACACCTCAACTTTAAATGCCGAGCATCCAGCAAAACTTGCTTTATCCAACTCAATTTGCCGTACAGCTGCTCATTCTTCTTCCACCACATTTCATATATCCCTCCCTCTCTCTCTGTGTCTCTCATTCATAGCTTTAAAAACCAATTTTTATATGACATTCTCAAATGAAGAGTGCGTAATTCGGTTATGAATTATGATTAGCCATTCTGAATAATACCCATTATACTGTTTCACAGAAAAGAAAACTTTTTGATGCCACTCGAGCTAAGTGAAATGTTTGCGTATGAATATTTTCCTGGAATTTCGAGTCTGAATATCGTTTTTTTTAAATATGTACGGGAACTACTTTTTGATGAGTTTTTGATGTTGCCCTTGGCCTAAGCAAAGGCCAAGAAGATTTTATTTGAAGATTATTTGGGAGCTCATATTTTGTGAAATATTTACAGTCTAATTTCCTTCTATTTTTTAAACAACTTAATCTACATTTAATATATATATATTTTTAAGACTATGGAAGCGGAATACATAATACATAGGTTAGCGAAAGAAATGGTTAAAGGACCTAGCTTTTTATATATTATCAATGCTATTCAAATGTGATTTGACAACACAATTGATAAAGTATAAATAAATAAAAAAATAAGAAACCAGATACAATTTAAGAGGATATTTTATATACAATTTTATTATATTACATTTGAAACTACTGGCAGATTTTCAGGTTGCAGTACAGTAGACGCTGTTAGAGTAAGTAATCTAGTCTCCTGGGGTATCTTATGTCTTCCCCTTTTGGATTTTATATTCAATTTTTGGCTCCTTGAAGTCTTACACGATGTCCTTGTCTCTCAGGTATCAAATAGCCCAGTGCACTGGGGTGGTTGTGGTTATATTACTGCAGTGATCCTCCCAGCATTTTCACCTAAAGAACACGCAATTTACTTATATACGTCTTGGCTTTAATTCCATACGCCTGATGGCATTGAAGAGGGCAGGTATTACCTGCATGTTTCGTGCAACAAACACGTTTTCCTCAACTTGAAACCAAATGGACGTTATTGATACTTTCAGTCGAATTCCTGCAGAATCGTTATTGAGAAAATCAACTGTCAGATTGATTCTTATGATTTTAGTTAAAATGAATATGTTCGTGTATAAATTTACAATTTCATTAAATTCTTGTTAGATTCCAAAACAAATAAATATAATGAATAATCTAAGAATATGCAGTATCAGCATTCATTAAAATAATAGTTTCAAGTAAGTAAAGTAAAAAAGTTCCTATATTCGTCTATATTAAACAGTCAAAATGAGATATATTTGGTTAAAAACACATAACTTTGGAAAAGCTAATATGATTCCGGCAAATGCATAATTTGGCTCAGCTGCCAACACTGAGTCAACAACAACAAAGTGGCGTCAATAAGGATTTGATTCAGATGACGTGTGGCGCGGATTTGCAACGGATTTTAATATTTACTTTGGGGCTTAAATGAAATGTTGGTGGAAAAAAAAACACAAACGCACACGCAAACACACACGGACACGCACATGCACACATAAACGCATAAAGTACGAAATCAGAAATCCCTAAACGACGCACTTGCTGACATGCATTGCCATTGGGCAAACAAACAAACACATATTCGCAAGCAGTCACCCACACACGCACACACAAAGAAATACACACACATACACACACACACTTGGGCAATATTTTAGCATTTGTCATAATTAGAAAGCGACGGCTCTTGGAAACAGCTGGCGAGGAAGCGGGCGCCGAAAAACATAAGAAGAATGGCCATAAAATAAAAGAAAATACGCGAGTTTCAAATTTTCATCTCTTTCGCGTTGGCGTCAGCGTCGTCGTCGGCGTCGGCGTTGGCGTTGGCGTTGGCATCGCCTACCCGACTAACTCGACAATTATTAAAGTCTTACACAAAGGGAGGCGGCGCATTTATGACTGCACTTTTCACATCCGTTTCCGCATCCGACTGTCGACACGCACACACACGAACACACACACACATACATACATATATGTATATATAGCGCATATTTGTGGGAGTGGAGTCTGCAGGTCGCGTGGCAGCGGCAAAAGCAATTTCACTTTACATTTGTTTTACGACATTTGCTCTCCACACATATGGGCGGTCTGGCAATGGCGATGGCTGGGCGTGGCACATATATAGGCGACATCGCCAGAGTTTCGCTCCAGCGGCTCCTCCTGTACTGTACGGTGATAAGTATTTATTATAATGCCTTTTAATGGTGGACCCCTTTGTCGCCCAGCTTTTACCCAAATGAGTTTTCCTCATTAGGGGCCTACTTTCAGGCATTTTAATGTTGCTTTCATTTCTTTGCTTTTGTTGTTGCCAATGCATTTTATTTTAAATATATATCACTCAGTCACAATGGCCAGGTGGCGGCCATACTATATGAAGTATTAGTGCGAAACTCAAAAATAAGAGATCAACGTTTTATGAGTGTGGGTGTGTTTGACTCGAAAATACCCTGTGGAAATAGTAATATTATGCAATATAATAGTATAATATAATTTTTTTTTTTTGAGCACTTAGGAAAATTTTCAGCTTACATTTACATTAAACAATTAAGGACGTTGTATTCGGGCGTAAAAATCTTTTGATCTGTATATTGTAGCATCGTAAAATTAACTTACATAGCAAATTTCATCCTTCTAGCTTTAAAAGATATAACCGCCATATCTTTTTGATCTCAGGTGGGCAACGTGAGTATACATTCCAAATTTTAAATCATTAGCTTTTTGTTTTCTGGATTATCACTCCCCTAGGTAAAATCTTGACATTTTATAATTCGAGAGTATGCACGAGCATATTTTCCAAAACTCAAAGATAGAAATGGGTTGCATTCATATGGACACACAAACAGACGGACAGATGGACGGATAACAAGATGGACATTGTACAAAACCAATATACTCTTTTTACATTTGGGAACAGAGTGTAAAAAATAATACTTAACTATATAAATAATCAAATATATTTTTGCTTATATTTTAAATATAAATAATATATAAAAAATAAATAATATATAAAAAACACAAAAATTATTATCTTCGTTATAAAAATAATTAAATCTATTTTTTTTTATAATATATTTATTTATATGTATATCCATTAATGAATTCTAAATATGTCTTTAAATGTGAATTATTTTGGTATTCGGAATATATTTGTATATACACATATCATTTAGGTTTTCTCAATGTGTCTTTAAATTTGAATTTTTATATCAAAAATAAATTAGTATACATGTATATCCCTTTGGAATTTTCAATATATCTTCAAATATGAATTTTGGAATGGGTTAATTAATTAAGTAATCTGCATCTGCAGTAATCTGCATAACGCGTGCATTTGTAATTACCCGTCAAACTGTCACGTTGCGAACGCGGACCTGGAGGGAACTGCAATGCTTCCTCCTCACGTTCCAATAAAGTAAATTCTCTGCTTGAGTAGAGTTTGCTGCATTACCTTCAACTCATTAATTTCAACTAATATTTAAAAAGAATTCAATTCACAGTTTTGCTTTTATTTCCATTTGAAGTGACAAATGCGCCGGAAAAGTTGTCGAAAACAGTCAAACCAGTTCGATTGAATAGCTGACACTTCCAAATTGGCACAGACTACGCCGTTTCCTTTGAATGTTATTAAAAAGATATATATCATTGTGGAATTCTCGATTTCAAACGCGCTACCCCATAGCTCTATCTCAGCTGCTGCTGCTCAGACAACAGTTAATTAACACTTCAGGGCAATATGCGAATTTATTTGAAAAATTTCCAGAGAACGTAAAACATAGCAGCGCCGACTTCGAAGTAATTAATATTAATACCAACAGCCCAAATCACTCTGAATAATTCACAATAAAATTGTAAAGAAAAACAAGCTACTCTACGGGGGCAAACCTTACCTCGCCTTACCTTACTTATATTAGTAATAAGGTAATTTAGCCCTGACTCTTTTATATTGTGACAGGCAATTTAGTGTTTAATTTTGGAAATTTTTTTTAAACATTTTAAATTACAATTTAATAATATAACACTAATTCACCTAATGGCCCTTGGCATAGGAAACACCTTAGCTAGAAAAGGAACAAAGTTAGTTTAATGGCAAAAAGTTTCCGTAACCATTTCACACCTGCCGACAGCACGCATCCTTCATTTCACATTCCGATAGATCCTAGGAGAAGTTAGCATCTTGGACAGAGTTTGATATGTTGGCCGCATAATGCGAAAATAGCTCACTAACTAGTCGAGTCATGACTCATGAGTGGCCTGTTGCTCAGTTGGCCGACATTAAAAATTAACGCGCTCCTAGCAGCTCGCTGCTACCCACATCAGCAGAGATGTCAAACAGGCCCAAAAGTTACATAATTAAGAGGGGGCCAACACATAGACTTGGATCTGGGATTTGGGTCAGCCAACAGCTCCAAAGTGTACCTAAATAATGCGCTTTAAAATTCAGTCATTCGTGCTAGCTTTTTCGGTTGTCAGTCGAAACGGCACGTAAACATAATTAGACGTACATTTAAAAGGTCATTAAATGGCACGGGCGACGCGTTCGCCTCGTTTGGGCCAGCCAACTAGGCACATTATGGTGTCACTCGAGCCGAGGGCGCAGGGCCAGTCCCGGCTCCAGTTCCAGCAGCAGTTCCAGTTTCAGTTCCAGTGCCACTTACGGCAATATTTGCATTCTGTAAAAGTGCCCACTGTGCCCACTGTGCATGTGCATGACACTGGCAACGGCGAAGGACGAGAGTCGAACAACAACAGCTAAACACCATTAGGCAGCCTTTTGGGCGAATGGGCGAGGAGGGGAGGAGGAAGAGGGGCTACTTGGCTGCTTGGCCGTGGCACAGCGCGTAGAGCACACTTAAAAGTGTGCTCGACAACTTGACATTGTTTCAAGAGCGAAAATATGATTTTTAGCAGAGGATAATGGCCAACTGTAGGAGCGGAGCGTAACATAAATAACAACACGTGGCCCAACTCAGCACGTATCTACTTAGTCTTGGCGCAATAAAAGTATCTCATAAGGCTGAACGGGCGTTGGGTTGGGGCTCTACAGCATCAATTTCAAGCATATTATTTGATAATTATATCAAATATAAATTTTAATGTTAGCAAGTGCGAACGGGGCTTGGGTTGGCAAAGTATTTTGGTATTTTGAAAAACTTAAAGCATTTTCTTTTAAAGCATTTTCATGCGCTTTTAATGGCTCCTCAAGTGCGGCACTTAGAAGTGGGTTGCCCGCCCATCTATATAAGTTGCGTTCCGAAAAATAAAAATGCAGCGTTTATGGCTCAAGTTGTGGACGTTGTCTTGTCTCATTTATTTGCCGTGGAGCGCTTACTTACTTGCCAGCCTCAACAAACTGTAACACACGTACGCCGTACAGCCCAGTTCCGGCTCCGAGTGCCGTGTTTGACCCCACCGAGTGCCCATTAACGCTTTTTTATCTGTTCATAAATTTTAATTTTGCCAAAATACTCCAAGTACGTGCCACGCCTGCTCCGACCACAGAGACAAAGCTCCCATCATTCCGCCCGTACTCAAACCCGGACTTAAACTCAGACTCGTGGCTTCTTGCGGGCCTGAGTTAGTTGGCGTCTCAGCTTGACTTTGGGTAAAAAAAGAAAATATATATGACTTGGTGGCTCGTCTTGCACTTTTCTTTCGCGCTGCTTGGCAACCTTTTTGCTTTTTGCTTTTTTCTTTTTTGCAACGTTTCGCTTCGAGCTTTGTCCTTTCAGGGATCTTAACCCTATTCCACTGTCGGCACATTCGTGGCGCTTGTGGGTTTGTTTATCGTCCTTTGCATCTCATTGAGCTCGTTCCTGTTTATGAACAGTCGCTCGTTTGAATTGCTTACTCGGTTGGTTAAGGGCGCCCGCCCAGTCGACCCTTGGCACCATTCTGCTCGAACTTGCCCAGACTCCCTCTCGCTCTCCCTCATTCTCATTCTGTTTTGGCCAATCTCAGCCTGAGTTGGTGCTTTGCTTTTGTGCCTGGCGCGGCACATTTAGCTTTTCATTGCATATTTATCCTAATTATAATGATTTATGTGAGCCAAGTGCATGAGAAATCTTTATTCTCGATCATTTCAGTGGAAGGCGAGAGGTATCAGGAAGTGTTTCAAATATTCTATGTATATTATAATATCTAATTAATATGCCCTACATAGAATGCATATCTGACACTCGCTGACCTTCGCTCAAAATGAAAATTTAGTTGACAGACAGACTCAGAGATAAATAAATATCTTGAAATTTCATTTGGAATACAAGTGTCAGAAAATAATTGAATTGATTTTGCAATTGTCTGTGGCCGAGCTTCACTTTAGCTTCTGTGGATGGGGATGGATCTGTATACCATTTGCGAGCTACCTTGAACATTTTCGTATTATATTCGCCAAGGCCGGAGTTACCTCAGCTGGCTGCCAATCAATTTAGACTAGCTAATAATTAAGCAGAGCTCAGATGTCAATTAACTTCAGCTTAGATAGGCCAAACAATTGTGTATAAAAGTTTATTATTCTGGTATCTTGCGGTATTTATGCGAGCCGCTTCAGCGTTGCAATTTACTTGGAGCAACGGTAAATAATGGCTATATCTTTGAGCGTGCGAGAAAATAATCAAATATTTTTTTTGCTCTGCTGTGAGCTCTTGTGTGGAACAGAGTGGAAGGTGCAAAACACACAGGAGCTATGCAAAGGACTCTAACTGAAAGCACTTAAGCCCATAAAATATTCAAGCCGTGAACATGTGGAAAAAATTACAGGAGCAACCGAGCGAAGAACACAAAAAGCAGGCATCCAACAAAAGAAACAACGTGGAATAAAAGAATGGAATGGATGAGTGGACATAACAGACATTACAGCGGCGGACAAGGACATGGAGCTGGAGGCCCAAAGTCAGTCGCGCAATTTGCCATTTCGCAGCAGGAGGAGGAGGAGAAGAAAGAGGAGGAGGGCGCCAGGACCCGATGTAAGGCAGCCAGCCACTGATTGAATAAAGACTAAAGGACAAGAGGCCGGCCGGGCATGATGAGGTCCATAAATGTCGTACGGCAAGAGGAAACGGAAGCAAATGGCGCCGCTGCTGGGACTGCCAGCATTGTACAGCGGAAGTGGTAAAAGCAAAGGGCCCAGCGTCCCCAGCTCCATCCATTTGCATTTGCTCGTAGGCAACGACCCATCCACGTCAACATCGACATCTATGTCGTCTCTGTTGTTCCTCAAAACACGCACACGCATCGGCAATCACTTCGATATGGGTTACCCCGAGCAGAAGTGAATTTACAATGGAGCTGAATAATATATGAGAGGTCTCTTAGTATCTTTAAATTTGTACACTTCACGAAAGCATTATCTTATGGGCCCTAAAAGCGAGTCTTCCTGCAACCAATAAACTAACCAATATCTCATGTTCGAACAACCCCATAAAGGGCTGTTGAGCAACGTGGTGGCAACGCCCGCTTCGCGGTTATATTAAAAGCGCGATGAGGATATTAAACATGTCCTTAAGCATAAAATGTCAATAAACGCAACGGGCCGAAGCTAAGCAGTTTACATTGGCTGCACGACGGCGACAGCGAGGCGAAGCCGCCAGCTACACACACTCTCAGCCTGAGTTGAAGTAGATTTCGTTTTTGTACATAAAAGTAAAATAAAAAGTGCGAAAGTTATAATTTTTTACAAATGTTTCCTCAACCTTTACATTCTTATAAAGTTACAAAATCGACCATTCAAAATCATAAGCTCCCAATTAAAAATTTGACTTATATTAAATAAATCAAGTTTTATTTTCGAAAACAAAATATTACATATACAAATATTATAAATTTAATGCATTTTTCTGCTCAAATAGCTTTTGAGTTTATTTTCAATTGAAATATGAAATTATTTTACTATATGCTTTTTCCTACTAAAATATTATAATTTTATTTAAAGATAGAAAATAACCTGGCTTGAACTCAGATCATATTAGAATTTACATTTTAGATATTGTTCGAGCTTATATTCTATATTAAACATTTAGTAAGTCAAATTACAATAATATATTTTGAATATACTGTATTTAATATATAATTTGGTATTTTATATATATAATGTATATTTATATAAATATGTGAATTGAAGTCAACTTGATTTATGTCAGCTTAAGATTTGATGATGTAAAAATTTGTATCTTCGAAATTACTCCGGTATAGAGTATCTTCTAGTCGAACCCAAACCTCAACTGACTCTTACTTGCCTCTTTTTGCACTCTTTCACATTTTCGTGGTTGTTCTCTTTGGGTATTCTTGAATTACGTTACTTGTGCCACTCGCTTAGCGTAAGAAACTGAAGTGCAGTTCGGAAAGGAGTCTGAACATAAAAATGTCACATGGAGAGCATAAGCAGATGGCATAAAAATTGAGTTAGTGATAACATGGCTGCTTGAATCTGATAAGCACTTGAGGCGTATCATGCATGCAGATTTGTCGGGGTAAGTGAGCAGAAGTACACCTAAAACGATTCAGCTATAAGGAAGTATGAACACATTCGAGTATGAACATATTCATAATAAAGTATGAACATATTCGAGTATTTAAGTTGGGTTGATACGAGAAGTATCAGTGTAATTGAGACCTTATCAGCAGCAGTAATTGAAAGCTTTTCATCGAACTCAGCTATTTTGATTGCTGTTCTTGTCTTTGGACTCTTATCACAGACCCGAAAATTGAAGGTTACAAGCTAGGGCTAATTAGTTCTTGGCAGTGAAACACGTCTGCATATTCACATCTCGCGTCTCGGTTAGTTGCTTTGATAACACCAAATGGAGTAGTGGCAGCGGCATGAAAGGTAGAAGAGGTAGAAAGCTGATGCGAGCTGCATGGCCAGACGGATTGACTAAATGTATTTTAACTTAGCTTCTCGCCAATGTCTAAATGCCATTCTCTGGGCTGCGCAGCTGTGGCTAGCGAGCGGCCTATCCATGGAACGGCTCTGCAACTATTGGCCCGGCAGCGGCCACATAGGCGACCCCAGGGACTGCCGGAGCTGGGGCTACTGCAAAAATAATAAGCTTGTGGCTCGTGGACGGTGCGATGATGGTATGTACTACGATGCACAGTCTGGCAGGTGCGAGAAGGCCCAAGTGGTGCGATGCGCTCCTCAGGAGTGGGAGCTCTGCGCTGTCACGAGGAACGGAGGGTATGTGGCCGACTTATTGGACTGCAGAGCGTACAATAAATGTGATAACGAGGGCGATGATGACGGGCAGAGGCTCTGTGCCGAGGGCCTTGTGTTTAGCAACAGGCTGCAGAAGTGTGTTTCGAGTGCCAACGGATGTCCACAGGAAATGTTTTCCATATGCGCCTACATGCAGAGTGGCACAACCGTTGGCGACCCACTGAACTGCGGCCTCTACCTGGAGTGCGAGGGCGGCAGCGGCGTTAGGCGGGCCTGCCCAGGTGCTCGTTATTACAACTACAAGACTGTGCGCTGCCAGCCAACCCTGCCTAAATATTGCCCGAATGATGGCAGCACCTACAGGCCTATCAGGCACCCACCTCCGGCCGTAGACGTCTCTGTGTGTGCCAGCTCTTACGAGGACAACCATTCCGGCGTTCAGCTCATTTCGGATGCCCAGACTTGCCACGGCTACTACGAGTGCAGCTCCAAACACTTCGTCGGCAAGTGGCGCAGTTGCCCTCTCGGCACTCACTTCCAGTGGTGGAGTCGGAGGTGTGTGAGGCCCGATGCCTACAGCTGCCCCTACGATCGGTGTGGGAATCTAAACTCGACTTTTGTCGCCGCAATAAACACGGGCTGCTCCCAGTACATTCACTGCCACAATCAGATATCCCAGAGCATCATCGAGTGCCCGCCAGCATATCCGTACTTTGACGAAAGCAGAGGCGTCTGCGGCGAGGAGTTTCCAAATCATATTGTGTGCTACATGGCAAATTAAAATCTCCCGACTTGTACTTCTGCTTAATAAATCACGAGACATTTATAATTATTATAGGCCTTGCTCCGCAAAGAGACAATGTGGAGATTATGTCTTCTTTTTCGTTCTAGTTGCTTAGGATTTTTGGGCAGACCGCAAAGTTAATGATTAATTCATTCATTTAATACCTCCCAGGAATCGTGAGCAGAACATGCAGCGCCCAAATGGCAGATACCGATTCAGAATCAGCAAAGGGCGGCAGGGAATGCTTAGGCCAAAATTTATGCCTAACCAACATTTTTAGCGCATTTTTTCACACTCCCATTTTAATGTTACGTAGTTAGGGACGGGCCACAGCTGCTGCGCAATGTGTTTCAAAGGACTTTTTTGTTTCCATAATTCCTCGCAGCTCGCGCAGAACTGAAGAAGATGCACAAAAACTTTAACAACATTCGAGGGTTGTTAGTCAACTCGCCAAGGACTTTATATTTTTTTGCCTTACTGATAAAGGGGCTTTAGTAGGAAGCGCTTGCTCAGAAGGCAACACATTACTAATTTAAATTATATCCGCAGAAGCAAAGTTAATAATAAAATGTCACTTAGTTGTGGCTTTATATAATTGTCATGTCTTTAAGTTATCTATGTAAAATATAATGATATAATCAAGGCTCTAGTATTTGAAATAGATTTTTTGTAAATCTAAGATGACGGAAGTAAGGGTCCAACATCTAAATATTGCGAATTCTTTGGATTCATTACGTTGATCTACATAATTAATTTTAAAAATCTAGCTCCGGTGGTATTATTAGGTAATGTTAGAAAAACTGTATTAAATGTTCCATTTTTATCGATTGTAAATAAATTGTACGATTTATTGAAATATCTACAAACTTGTACTGCGTGTGATTTGCATGCCTATAAATTTAAAGATCGTAGCGTTCATACAGACGGACGGACGAACAGATGAACGCAATTTCCGATCCAGAAGGTAAATTATATATACCGCTCACATACTTAATTGAACTTAATTGATATATATTGTGTCTTCAGCCATGTAGCCCTCTAGTTCATATATTAAATATACTCTCACAAAACCATTTTACCCTGAATTAAAACCCTCAATGAGTTCAGGGTTTGCATAGTTTATATTAGGAAGAGATACTCTGGCATCTTGGAAAACACAAAGTTACATAATCCTGATATATTAGTATTATGAGAACAAATTTGATTTATTTGCCTTGAATGGTAGTGTTTAGCAGGAATAACAATCGTAAACGTGTGCCACAAACTAGTCTGCTTTCAAATTATTTTTGAAGCTTTTAACGGTCATAAATCAGAGATCGATTTGACAGCAAATATACTCAAACGGCATATCCATACATACATATATATTAATACACATCTGCAGTCCTAATGATTCTTAAATGTAGAACAAGGTTCGGAGCAAGGTGTATAAATGTTCAATTTTTTGTGCTCCATATAACTTTCCCTGTTTTCGGCTTAACACACTCGAAGGTCGCGGCGGCAGAGAATGTTAAGTACGGAGACAAGTGGAGCGAGGCAGTGGCTGCAGCTAACCATTGTGGCCTCGAAACCGAAGCGAAGAACACGATGAGTCATTGAATTATTATGATTGACTTTTATTACATGGAATCGCAATTTATTTTACTTAACAACAAGCAGCCAAACGAACCAAACGTGGCCCAAAGGCGTACCAGCAACAAGCGTGGCCAAAAACCATTCCCAAAATTTGAATGAAAAGTTATAAAGAAATTACGTTATTTATCATTCTCAGTGTTGTGCAGCCCGCGGCTGAAGAAAAATAGAGAGAACGAGAGAGAGAGATACGGTGTGGAAGAGGCGAGACAGAGACACGGCCGACCCAACGGCAATCCAAACCGTTTCCGTTTCCGCTCATTTATTTGCCTGACTGTCAAGCTCACTCACACACACATACACACACACACACACACAAGCACACATGAATACACACAATACATATACAAACGCATATTTTGCCAGAGCTCTGCGCTCGGCTGGCTGTAGTTTATACACTGTTAAAAAGTTTAACTTCGCGCTGGAGAAATTTAAATTTATTGTTTTGCGGTTTTATAGAACGACTCCGGCAGCACCTCAATACCCGTCCGGCATTCACGCCCACACTTTATCACGATCCTGACAGTGGCTTGGCGAAAAATTAGTTGCCGTTCGGCAATCGATGGGCGTTTGATTTACTGCCATGCCAAGATTGAAAAGCCTCATTGCTATAAAAGTGGGCGTGGCTGCTGTGCCAGCCACCGAGGTGAATTTAAGGTAGCCCAAGTGGCAGCTGCCACTGAACTCTGATTACGAATCGAACACTTATCCGTTCTAAATCTGGCCCTTAGCAGAGCAGTTGAGTGTGTACCCACTTTGCTAGTATCGGGTAACAATCGATTTGAGCATTTTTTATAAATATAAAAAGATTTCTTGAAACGCCAGACAATGACTGACGAGTTGAACAGGTTTGTCTACCTTGTACATACTTACGGAAATAACAATATAATAATGAAATTTTGTATGAAATTTAAGAAAATGGAATTTCATAAGAAACGTACAAATTTTTGAGAAATGCTTTCAATTAGTTTGATTTGTTGAACATGTTCCACTTAATTAATGAATTGCTTCTTAACCCTTTCTTATTTTAAGTACTTGGTATAACAAGTTGGGCTAAAAGGCAAAATGAAGACTAGATATTAGAGGAAAGGAAATCTTGCGTCTGAATAAAATGTCATAATAAAATATTGATAATTTAAAGTATTTTCAGTTTAGACAGATATAAAAGCACACAGCAAGGGATAAACTATAGATATGACTGCAATTAGATTTTTACACAAAACTTGGTTTAGAAACTCGAATAAATTTAAATTTCAATCACAAAATTGCCTTCCACCTATATATTATACATAGGAATATTATTGGATTTATTATTTAATTTAAATATTTTTTTTTTACATCAATTTCCTTTAATTTTAATTATTCGATATTTACTAGGAGACCCTGATAACTGTATGGCAGCTAACCCAATTTTAAGATCATCTCAGAATTAAGCTGTTTGATACTTTTTATGCATTTATGATTTATGCAATTTTAAAATGAGTTCCCAATAAAGTCTATTTTACGATAAATTTCTAATAAATTAGAAGAAGTAATGGCTCAAGTTCTTTCTATGGCTATACTTTTCTAACTTTACCATTTTACAATTTAAAAAAGTAAATTCTATTAATGAAGGTATAAATATAATTAAGTTTTTCTGAGATATTTTCTCTACTAATAATACTAATATATCTAATTGATGTCCAACTCAACAGCAAGAGTATCTGCTAGTCGAGCACACCTGATCTGCAACACTTTACCTTAGCCTTGAATTTCTAAGGACGCACACTCCAGGCTTAGCGTTGTCAGGGCCAATGGCGCCAGCTGACGGCTTAGCCGGCCTAACAATTCTTAGCCGTGGCATTGCTTTCACCCTGTGGCATACAGAGAGCCTTTTGTTTTTCCGTCTACCGGGTGGATTACGTGGTTACCTTGGGATGAGATGCTGTCCGTTTGCTGCGAAGTTTCATTTTGCTTTACTTTGCCACCCAGCATTAGGATATCGGGTGCTGGAGCTGTGCTGGTGGCTGTGTTGCCAAATAGCTGTTTGCCAGATGCTTATGCCTTCGTTGTTGACATTTAGTTGACATACACAACACAACACAAAACCCTGCCGCTGCCCTGCCGTCTCCCTACCGCTCTCCGGGTGCTGTGCACTTCCGGCAACAGGCCATGTAATAGATCATCAGGCGACTTTGTTTGCACTTCGCCACTGAACCCCGGAGCTGTCTCTGCCACCATGGCATCCTCCGTCGTTCCATCGTTCCATCCTTCCATCGTGGCCTTCGTCAGTCTGGCGTTGATTGCTCGTCCTCAGCTGCTGCTGCGCTGCGCCGAGCTTTATTATTGCAAGTTAGAACGGCAGTCGACCCCTTCGCAGCCCCTCTGCCCCTTACTAAGACTAGCACTGGCTTAGACAATTTTTGAAAGGTTATTTCTCTTGCAGCAGCCGCGGTCCGGACTTTGTTGCGCTTTGCACTTCATTTGCTGTCCGTCCATTCCTCCTCATTGCTGCAATAAATATTGTTTACTCTGCTCCGTCGTGTGCTGCAGCGCCCGGACAGCTATTTGTTATGTCATTCGGCTGCAGCCGCTGACATCCATCCAGCCAAAGCGACAGCATCCTGAAATATGGCCGAGACATGCTTCGATAAGTATTATATCGCTCTAAGGGGACACCAATTTGTTGCAGCCACACATCGTAGCGTCCCTCGGGTAATGCGACGAGTAGTTCTCATCATCTCTTACTATAAATAATGGCTGAAAATGTGGGGCTTATAGTCAGGCTAACTCATTATTAATTCATTCAGTTTCTGTAGATTTATATACCTTTATATATACATATTCTACTCATTACATATTTGTATCACATAATATCAACCAAGATTATCTGCTCGCTCAGACAACATTCCATTCCATTACTGGAGTCGTTGATGGATGCCACTTCTCAACCACCTGAGGCGCTAAATTTCCATCACAATTTCCAAAAGTTATGAAACAAAAAGTTTACCTTAAAAAATTGGTTTTCATTCACAATTTAAATACAAATACCGAAGGTAAAAAACAAAATTTGCGTACTCGGAATACCCTGTAGATATGAATTGGGATAAGTTGTAAGCAAGAAATTTATAACAAGTTTTTCTAGAATTTTTAGCATTATTTCCTATTTAAGTGAGGCATTCTTAAATGAGTAGAATTGGAGCTAGTTAGTAAAACTGATTGTCTATTTTCGAAAAAAGCAGAACTTTATTACTTTCCATAGTTAGTCCGTTTCGAAAGAATCCAACATATCCTATATCCTATGGAAAATTTTTTGACAATTTATATAACATGCCCAAAAGTATTTTAGAAAAACAAAGATCTATTATATCGACTCGATAACGATGCCAAATACAGATAATATAGCCAATGATTAAAATAAAAAATTCTGATATTCTTATTTCTACATTGTTTATTATGCTCCACGTTTCGTATGTTATAGACTATTTGCGCCTGCCACCGGGCGGAGGTCTGAAGGGTTTCCGGCGGGATTTGGAGTCCACAATGAGCACAGACTGGCGCTTCAAGAAGTTACGAGACGGCACCTCGTTGTCGTCATCGGTTGTGGCCACTGGGAGTGAAAGACCCTGATTAATATTGACCGAACGACAATGGCTGGGTTCAGCTAGTCACTTACCCACAGCCGGCGCCTGCTCTGGCGAGGAGGACGAAGTGCCCGCCGCTCGCTGAGAGCGTCCTGCGAATAAATTGTAGTAGCACATGGGCATGGGCTGCGGCTTCTCGCCCTCGGGCACGGATGGGGACTTGGGTGGCTCTATCGGGTACACATCCTCCTCTTCGTCCTCTATGTCCAGATTCGGTATTTCAAGCGGTGGTATATCGTCCGGTTTGCTGAGCTCTTGGCAGCGTTTGATTTTCAGCTTAAGGATCTGATAAGGCTCAAATTATTACGGTAGTTCAGGAGCTAAAGCAAGATGGACCATTACCTCAATTAGGTCCTCGTCTTGCGCCACATGTGCCAGGAAGTTGGGCAGCTCTGCAACGGTGATGTGCAGCTTGCGCTCTCGCATGTCGATGTTGTTCTCGTCCACCTCCTGCACCTTGAATATCATCTCGCAAATGCGCTCCTTCAGGTACTTCAGCACTCCCATGGACTTGTCGGCGGCGTCTGTGTCCTTCTTGCGTTCCTCCTCCATTGCAGCTATGTCGTTTTTGATTTGTTCGATGACCTCCTGATTGCTATGTTTCAGAATCGGGCAATCACTCAAATGGACTTTTCTCGGTTCTGTTTAACTTACACTTCGCTCTCTTTGACATCCGAGAACTTGGATGCCTCCAGCTCGCTGGCAAGCGCCTCACGCTCTGCCTCCAAGTTGGCTTTTTCGGCTTCGGCTGCCTTGCGCAAATATGTGAGACGCGCAGCGGACTCCTTTTGGGCGCTGAAGCGCTCGAAGACCTCGAAGGGCGAGGTGGCGCCCGAGGCCTCCATTAGCTGCTTGAACAGGGACTCCATGTCGCTGGTAACGCTCTCCAGTTGCGAGACGGGCTCCTCCTCGCCGTTCTCCGTCTTGGCCGTGTGCTGATCGCCCGAGCTCGAGCCCACGCTATCCTGGTGCACGAGTGTCTTGGTCTCTGCGAAGAGCTTGCGTCCAATGCGCTCCAGCTCCAGCTTGCGCGCCTCCACCTGCTTGCGGAAGTCCAAGGCTTGGCGCTCGCGCGTCTTCTGTGAGAGATTTGCCTGCTGCTCCTGGCGCTGCAGGACGACCTTCGCCGCATCCCGCATTTCGATGGCCTCATTGTGCACCTGCTGCAGACGTTCGATCTCCAACTTCTGCTCGCTCAGTGACTGCTCCAGCTCGCGTAAGCTGCGCTCGAAGCGCTCCGCATCAGTCATGAGTGAGGCCTCGATCGAACGATACTTCTTTCGGATGTGCTCAGCTTCCATCCACTGCACATTGGTGCGATGTATCTCGTTCTCCAGCTGGCAGACAAGCTGAGGCAGACCAAAGAATCGTTTACTCTGATATATATCTCCATTGTCATCGGACTCACCTTCCGGTTGGCGTCCTCCTCGAGGGTCTCCGGTGGCTTTTCGCCCAGGTTTTGGCTTTGCGCCTCCTTGTTAGCCATCAGCTCACGATATTTTTCCACCAACCTGCTGAAGTGCTGCTGTCGCGTCTTGAACCGATGCCGCAGCAGATCCATCTGCTTGCGACTCTCGGTTATCTTCAGGTCGGTCAGGAAAATGGCATCTTCGGCATTCTTGGCACCAATTGGATACGTAGCCTTGCCCACAATAATGGTGGGCGTGGCACTCTGTTTCTTACGCGGCTCTGTGGTCGACTCCTTAATAACCACCGAGCGCTGTAGCGGATGTCGCAGCCGACTTACCTTAACCGTCAGTTCTTTAATATCCTTCTTCAGAGTTGCAATCGTGTCGCAGTTGATGCGATTCTGCTTCTGCCATTCTGCTGCATTGGCCGTCTTCTGGCCCTCTGTGAGAACACTTGAGATGTAAATTAGCTACATTGAGTGGACTTAAGTTTCCTCACCAGCCAACAAAATACGCTTCTTAATCTCATTGATTTGCCGATTTAAATCATTCAATTTCTCCGATTCCATAGCGTCCGCAGCTGTCTGCTTGTTTTTACATTTCACTCAATGCGGCTATTTTGTTTGATCGATACGCCAAACAAATTTGTTATGACAACTCCAACTGCATGGAGACGAGACCGACTGCAACTACCCTGCAACCAGCAATGTCAAAAACAGCTGACGCTTAAACAGTTTCTTTCGCAGGGAGTGTCAATGTTTTTCGATAGTATCTAGTGGCTATATTCTTAAGACTTCTATTCCGAGTTAAGACATCATTTTACTCACTACTTATTGTAGGTACAAAATAAATTTAACTAATTAAAAAATCTAAACTTTCGGATAGGTCGACTAGGTCATGATTCGACCACATCATTTCTGGAAGTCTGTGTAGTCCGCAATGATCCCCCTATAGAATGTCAATAATAGTTTTTAAATTGATGGAGATGATTTGTTAAAATTCGTTACGCTGTCATTTAGCGTAGATATATAATCTTTATCTATCGTAAGACGATCTCCACAATAAATTATTTATTAGAAGATGTGGCAGATGTAGTTTTTTCCAAATTTTCATGCCTCCAAGGGGTCAACAGTAGCTCATTTGTCAAATTTCAGGACTTTCGCTACAAAACTATGACATATACTGGTTTTCCCCGATTTACTACACCTCCAATGGGCATTGATAAATATACAATTCATTTTATATGATTGCTGTGCTCAGGAGCATGTATTGAAAATTTATGAAAACTACTATTCTCCGATTGGGTATGCGGTAAAAAATCTCCAATATTAATTTAGAGTGCAAGCCAGTTTGTATTTGTGCTTTAAGAGCGAAGACTTTATTGTTCATACACATGAACAGAAAGTGTAGAATGGAAAAAGTATCCATAGCTGCATTCAGACATCAAAACAGGCATTGCCTTTTATAGCGTAAAACAGTATCATTATCATCAGTATCATGAGTATCACTATGAGTGTACCATCATTACGAGCAATAATAATGAATAAAGCTTTAATTAAAAAAACCTCTTAAATACTCATATACTGAACTGCACTAACCTAATTGAAGGGAATTCGTACGTATTTTAGATTTCTGAAAACTAAATGAACGCCCAGAAATTTTACAGGTAAAAAGTTACTTAAATACTCGTATATCCAATCAATATATAGAATTACACCCTCTTCAAATAGATATATAGGTATAAATACATATATATAATTTATAACAATATGCGATAAATAAAAGACTTAAAATGGCAAATATATAATACAATAACGTTTTGATTACTAAACAATGGAACAAAAAATTTAAGAATATGTCTATTACTATATGGGTTTCTCTACACAGTTGGCCACGATGCTAACAAACTGAGAGGCTGTGTTCGAATCTGTAAAAGTACAGGCCAGAGGCTGCTGGATTCCTTGAGGACAATTTGCGAAATTGTAGTAGCGCCAGTGGCAACTGTTGGTGCTCTTTGCCAGATAATTGGCGTTCCACTTCCCATCGACAGGCATGTGCACCAGTAGCTCGTCCGACTTCTTATCCCAGAGCAGCATGTAACAGTTTCCAGACTTTGGCTGTCTCCAAATCTCTATCAGACCTTCACCTAAACATTTGATTGTTATATGATAATTGATAAGATCTCAGAATATTTACCTTTTTTCTTCCATTGCTTCTGCGTGTCAAATGCGAAGAGCTTAGTTGGCTTGCGGAATATCTGCACACCTGTCTTTTGAATGTCTATTGGATCAGTTATCTTAAAAAATGTGTTGAGCATTCCTTCAACCTTATCACTGCAGATAACATCAGGTTCAATGGTCAATTCTGCAATACATTTTTCTAAAATACTACTACACTCCTGGTGTTTAATTGATTCCAGATCAACTGTCTGTGATTCAGTAATAGCTTCCACTTGATTGTCTGTCGAACTTTCTAAATTGTTTGAGTCAATGTCTTTATTATTATCAAAACTCATCCCAAACAGCTCCAAGTTTTGACTTGGCTGGCAAAAATTCATCTTCTCATCGGAGGTACACATAGAAAATTCCTGAAGCTTTTGCCAGTTTAGAGAGTTCCTTTTAGTGGAAGCGAAATTTATGCTCTCTGGGAAGAGAAATATGTTAGTATTATATAATAAATTATTTATTTATATTAAATATAAGATATCTTACTTGATTCAGTTATCGGCTGCTTGGGATCAAAAATAGCCTTAATAACATCTGAAGTCAGCAGACTACACTTTGCAATGCCTTCGGATGGTGGGCTCATCCTCATTCGATTTGCATCGACGAAGAAGTTTGCCATACTCTGTGCAGAAAGCAATCTGTTCCTGAAGATTTCATTGAGTATTCCCGACTTGGGTCGTAACACAATTGGTGGTTCAATATTATCGGAAGAGATAACTTTCACTAGTTCGGCATAACCTGGATCCATATCTGCTATGAAGTATATGTCGTTGTCCTTCTGTTCGCCACCTGCTAACTTCGACTTCTCTAAGGGCGGCTGACTCGAATCTTGAGCCAAATCGGACTCAAACGACAAGAATTTTGAATAATCCATATTCTCTGGGAATATCTTAAGTTTGTGATTCGATGCAATCGTGCTGAGCCTACTGGCAGGCACTGAGAGGTCAATCTCGAACTCTTCGCCAGCTGGACTATATATCGCTTCTAGGTACTTATCCAGATCTCTGGACAATTTAATAGAGCTGACAGGTTCCAAGTAGGGTATCGCCCCCAGACTTAGAAGCGGATCTTTAGTTTTGAAATCGAAGACGTACGGACCTTGTGCACCTAGACATCTAGTTGAGTGCTTTCTACCTTCCAACATTCTGAAAAATATTTAATGCACTACAATTTGGAAAAATTATGTTGTGATATTTATTGAATAATCGGCTACTATGTGCTATGTAACGTGAGCTTAGCTTTTGTGTTATATTTTCAGTTTTGTATTTTAACAATATATTTTTAGGTATTATATTATTATATGATTCGACATTTTTTCTATTCGACTATCTCAGAATTGTTCTCTAAACGCGTAACTCATTGCGATTCACGAGGCGGAAACTACGAGCATTTCCACAAGCAATTCAGTTTCTAATTACACTTTTCTCATTTCTCATCAGCGAGTATATACGTAATTATCAGTCGGAAAAGAGAAATGAAAACGTGGTCTGACAACGAAATAACATTGACAACAAGTTGTCTTTGAGGTATTTGAAGAGTCTTGCTCTTGCGCCAACAACACAGATAGCCACAGGGTCGCAAAAAAGCAAAGCATACAATTGAGAGAGTGTTTACCCTCCGCTGACCAGAATAGCTTTATCATACCCTGTAGTTAATCAAAATGTTCGAAAATGCATATCTGTTTGTATATGACTTGGCATTAGTTTCATAAAATATGTAACTGCTGTGCAAAGTATAGGCATTATGTAAAATTTAGATTCTCGCGCAAGCTGAACGACTGAATAGAGATTTTAGTTATAACGATTGTCTATTTATTTATTTTTTTTATTTTTTTTTTTTTATGAAGATCGATTTAATGGAATATTTTGCTTATACTTAAGTTCTAAATATTTAAAGTAATAAAATAAATAGTAAATAAATAAACACTAATATTTATACAATATAGTGAAATATCACTGTCCACTTTCGTTAGATTACAGAGCATCCTTTAGGCTAATCAATCCTGACTTTATCGCTTTGTTTGAACGTATTGTAAAAAGCGCCAGCAGCTAAGCAACAAAATGAAACTCTGAGTGGGATGGTTAAGGCAAGCAGAGCAATGTAAATCAAAAATATGCATAAATGCGCAGAGAACAAATACAAAATGCGAACAACAAATAAGCAAATAGAAAAAAAGAAAATATGAAAAACACAAATGCAGGACCAAAGAGAGGCGAATTTGGGCTTTAAAGCAAAAACCATTTAAATGTTCGCCCCATTTAATTTGTATAGTATTTGTGCCACAATACGGCACTTCCGCTCCGCTTTGCCGATGCAGTTCAGCATGGGTGTGTGTGAGTG
The DNA here is from genome assembly GCA_035045145.1 of Drosophila meridionalis. Lineage (NCBI taxonomy): Eukaryota > Metazoa > Arthropoda > Insecta > Diptera > Drosophilidae > Drosophila > Drosophila meridionalis. Next base: position 1,401,842 of record JAWNPG010000023.1, read on the forward strand.
TGGATATGTGCATGTGTGCGTGTATACGTGTGTGTGCCTCTCAAATTGACTTTCCCAGTTCAGTGTGTACCTTTGTTCGACAGCCCGCCCATCGCATGCGCCCATCCTGCAACCACAAGTTGGTCCTTTTAGATTTTAGCTGTCGACACTTGGTTCTTGGTTCTTGTCTCTGACTTTTTCGTTCACTTATATTTTGTTGACACTTTGTTGTTGCCGCAGCCAATGGCAAAAGCAAAACATGTCAAAGTATGATTTGAAAAAATTCAAAATTGATTTATGTATTTGTTTGGGAGTAAACGAAAGTATTTGCGATTAAGCTTACCAATTTAAAAAGAATTCGAACAAAAGTGATAAAATGTCGCCTGCGCTTCTATAACTTGACAACCGTTAAAAATTGGCAAGAACAAATATGTAACGGCTTTCTACGTTATGCCAAAGTTTGTACACACTTGTATATAAGGAGCTTATGTACAATTTAGAGCAGCGAAAGTCTTAATTTATGCAGTACCAGAAATTTTATTCTAACGAAAACAACTTTTTCGATGAACAAATTATTATGAATCAAAATTTATTCATTCTTGAGCGAATTTAAAAAAAAAAAAAAACTAGATAAACTATTAATTTTTTATAACATAACTTAATTTTTTAAGTTTCTATATTGCTTAAGAGTATTATTATCATAAAATTAAAATTTAATCAATTATTGAATTATTTTATTTTACTAAATTTAGTTTTGTTTAAAAAATATTTTTGTTTATTGCTTATAAAATAAGCTGTTTATATAAAACTATGCATGTTTATAATAAAGTTATTATTTAACCAAATATTTATATTATACAAATTAATATTCTAATAAATTTACTTTTATTAAAAAATTTTGTATTTATTTCATATCAAAGTAATTTGTTAAATAAAAGTATATCAGTATAATTCTTCTTTTTACTTTTTTTTTCAAATAATAACAATTTGTATTATAGTAAATGAATATAAGTTAAAGTTTAATTTTTTATTTCAAAAATATTTGATTGAATTATATAATTTTTTAAATTAATATATATTTTGAAAAAAAAACTCGTCAACATTGTAGTAAAATAAACTCAACTTTTTTTTAAGTAAGACAAAAAAAATATTTTGTAATTGTAATTAAACTTAAATCCAAATTTGATCATGTTATATATCAAATTTTGATTTAATTAACAATTATGTATGTACAAAAAAATATTTTGTAAAAAAAAATAAATTTTAACGCATATGAATTGTAATAATCATATAATATTTTATAATGAGAAATATGAAATGTCTAAATAAGGAATAATTTCTCCACAACTTAGTCTTCCTAAACTCAATTTGTACTGCAGATTAGATTTAGCAAAACTCACTCAAACATACGAATATTAATTACTGAACGCTTGGGTCTGCGCCGCCAAAGCCTACAAATCAAACACGTTTTGAAATTAATTAAAATTAAGCCGCTAAACGGCGATGAGAGTCTGCACATGTGGCAAGTGCCAATGATAAGGAAATTAATAAGGCGCAGGCTTACAGAGGCGCCGCCGAAATTACAAAGTCAAGCGAATGGGAATGAAACATCGCTTACAAATTAATTACATTTTATAATTTAAAGATGAACGCCATAAGCGTCGCTGTATATGATAGATATAATATGAAATATGTGAGCATATTTTCTCTCTCTCTCTGTGTGTGTGTGTGTGTGTGTGTGTGTGTGTGTGTGTGTGTCCTTTATGAGCGTGTGTATGTGTGTCCTCTGTGTGTTATGTGAGCCATGTCGCTGCTGGCGCTCCTGTTGATTATGTTCAGGCTGTGTCGCGTCGACAGGTTCACTGACCTCTTGCTCTGACATTCGCTCGTCATGCCCATGCACACACACACACTGGCACACTCGAGGCTGTTTTGCGTTTGTGTGCAAGAATGTATGTCCGCAGGCAGCACCTGTAAGCCAGCCAACCTTTGCGCCAGCCGACAGATGGTATAACATGTATAAAAAGTTGCCAGGCGGACGCAGCGCAGCGCGAAATTATTCTAATTAGAACCCGCCCCGTTCCCCAAAAGCCCACTCCTTCAGCAGCTCTGGCGCAAACTATCTACCACTTGCCGTTCCTTTTACATGCACAAAATATTCTGCATTTCTTTCATTTCAATGCAATACTCCGCATGAATAGTTCTATGAATGGACCTAATCACGAAATCAGCCTTTTAAAAGGCTTACAAACTTAAACGTTCCACAGCCAACGGCAAATTGGCTAAAATTGCCTAGATTCACTTCGAGTTCTTTAGATAAAATTGCATTAGCTTCATTTATAAGCAAACAAAAACATTGTTAATTCTGTTACAGAGTCTATAGCATATCTAGATAAAAGATGTATATTATATTATTATATTAAGTATTGGGTTGCTTAGATTCACTTCGAGTTCTTTAGATAAAATAGCTTCATTTATAAGCAAATATTTAGATATATATTCTAAATTAGATGTATATTTTATTATATTAAGTATTAGGTTGTCCGGAAATAAATTGCCGATTTTTTAAAAGAAAGAAAATACATTTTTATTAAAAGTTAGAATGAATTTGAATATTAATACAATATTTCCATTGTGAATCCTGAGGTCTATGTATACAGAGTAGAGTTATCTTGTTTTTACATTCATCCTTAATCAAGATCCTGCTAGGATAAGACAAATTATCCGCGTATTTTTATTAATAAATATTCATTTCCGCCCTAGTTACGGCGTGTCTTATTAAATAACATAACTCACAATTCATCTACAAGGATGTGGGAAGTGCACCTCATGAAATATCAGCAAAGTGAGCTTGATATTCTAACGTGCTTTGGGCTATGTGTTTTCTCATGTCCCTACACACACAAACAGATATCCATAGCAAGTCTTATAATATATATGTATATATATCAAAAACGTATTTTGAGCATATCATTGCCAACGCACACAAATTTTGGCGTTAGCTTAATTCACTTTGGACCTACAACACGCTCCGAACACAGTGCAAACACAGTCGCCAGCTGCTGCTGCTTCTCTGGCTGCTGATGGAAGTGGCCAGATGGTGACGAGGATGACACTGCAGCCTATCAGCCGGCCGAAAGACAGGCAAATGTCAAGCCAGCGCCTGGCGCTCAGTACATTTTTCGTCAGATTCAAATGTTGTGCTCCACATGCTCTGATACAGTTGCCGGGCTGTGTTATACTCCGAGCTGTCATGTGTTAAATTAGGAGCACGGCAGGCGCCAGAATTGCTCTGCTTTCAGCATCAACCGTTCCGTTCCCCTCCAGTCGGCCCCTGTGCACGTGTCGCATGATGTATGACATTTTTGCGCCTCATAAACAGCCACATTCACCGGCTGGTAATCAGGTGTTCACAATCCAGCGCACTCCACGTGTCGCTAGCCATTTTGCTGCTGCTGCTGTTGCTTTGTTTATGCGCCCAGCATTCAGGGTCCAAAAAATCAGCTCCACCCACCGAACCACCGACCCACAGACCCACCGAGGCTGCAAAGTGCCACTGGCAAAACGTGGGTCCGACCTCTGCCTGTGGTTTGTTTAGTTAGTTCAGCAAGCGTCGAACGGGTGGCACCGGGCGGTTTGTTTGCCTTAACGAAATTGGCACGAATGGCAATGGCGTTTGCCGTCATGTTGACAATTTGCTCGCCTGCGCTTACTATAAACTGACTTATTTGCCTCGGCGGTGCAATTTAAATGTAGCAAAAGTTGCTTGACCCCGCCGGAAGCACTTAAACCAGGCCAGCATTAGCACGCAAGTTAATACAAAGCAACAGTTTTTCCTTTTTGCCAAAATTACGTTAACTAGGGTGAAAATTTGTTAAAATTTGTTTTTTCTTTTTGTTTTGTTTTAAACAAAAAGATTTGCATATGAATTATATGTGAGTTTGCGTGGCTTTGCAAATATTATGATTCAAGAGAAAAAATGATTAAGTTCGGTTGTTTTGCAAACGTAAGCAGAACTTAACATTAGCATTAACATTAACATTACCTTTAACAGTACTCTATTAAGGTCAGCTCTAGTTGGAATGTTCCAATTAGAAAATATTCTGGCTGTATTTTGAGATAAATCAAATTCAAATTTGCTGAATCTAGTTATGCAAAACATGACTTAAAATAATAGAAATGATTTTCTAGATTTATTAGATAAGAGTATATTTATATTGCTATACAATCGTGATATATTGTATGTATTCTCTGAGACTCCGTCACGTATAAAATCGCCTCGTATATATTCAGTATATTATTCTTTGATAAATTTCACTAAAATAGAAAGTAGACTTGAAAATGTTTTAATAAATTTAAAAAAAAATTAAAAGAAAAATAGTGAATTCTTTCAGAGTTGCAAAAATATTCCCTAAAATACACAAAGAAATTAGATAAAATAAAAGACAGATGTCTAATGGGTCTGCTCAGTTACTCCAGTGTTCCTCAATGCAGATTCCTCAAATTACAGCTGCAACATCTGAGCGAAGTAAATTGTTAAATCGATTGGCATTCAACGTGGTTTGGTTTGGTTCCGGTGTAGCAACTATTGTGAGTTTGCATAGATTGTGTCATCGTTAGGCTGTGCGAGTGTCCGAAATCTCGTTAAAAAAACATCTCAATTTTATTTGCATAAATCGAAGTCAATGCAAATGCGAAGGGCACGGACAGAGCCCAGATATACTTCTATCATCGCACAGAATATCATGGCAAATGGATTGCAAAGCAATTAGGAATTGATTTTTTAAATATATATCAAGCGAACCATTTAGTTATGTATGTCTGTGTACGAACCCAACATAAATGACTCCAATGACAAACTCTTGGCCCTGACAGTTCGGCCATAGTTGACTTCCCCGGGGGAAGGAAGCGCCGCAGCTGATTGAGCTGGACCATGGATGGGACTATGGCATTTTTTACGCTTCGCTGCAAGCATATTCAACTTTTGCTTTCATTGAGTGAAATAAAAAATTCAATTAAATGGCACACACACGGACAACATTGAAAGCCAGCGCCAAAATATATTTGGAGCGGAACGGTCCAAATAATAACAAAAGCGACCAGATAGAACGAAAAGGGCGCCAATTGCAAGAGTTCGACCATGAACTACCCTATATCGAATGATATGCAAACAGTTTGTAATCTTATCAAAATCGAGTCTCTATTTGTATATATAGATCTCTAGTATCAAAGATAAGTCATTAAGCTGTAATTTATAACCAATAAAATAATAATAGGAAATAAGAATATACACGTAATTAATCCTTTTATAAAATAATAATAATATATAAGGGTATACATATATAACCTAATAGAAGAGGCTATCCTAACACAACATTTTAAGAATAAAGTATGTTTTGTATGTTCTCCATATACACCATAGAAAAGTCTGCATGTTATGCTTTCTATAAACTGATTTAACAATTTTTCCAAATTGCACAGAAAGTCAATGGGTTATTTTTAGTTTAAAATGCAATTGCACTGAAGTTTTTAGAAAATAAAAATATATAGTGTTTTATTGAATTTATATGGGATAGCTTATTTTTAATGAATTTAAATTTTTATATGGATAGAGCATGCACCTTAGCTTTTACGACTTATATGACATAATATAATAATTTTGTTAAATATATTTATGAATAAAATTTAAAATATTTTTTTAATAAAAAGAAATTAACAATAATCATAATTTGAATTAAAATAATAGTAATTTAAATAATAATATGAACTTAATTTTTATTTTAAAATTAATTTAATTTAATTCTATCTTGCCTGAAAATATAATGATATAAATAAGATTAATATGCTATATTTAAAAAATCAATAACATTCAGAATTTCCATTCATCACATTTCAGTAAATAAAATATATAAAATTCTTAAGCTAAGATTATATGTGTATATAATCGTTTGCCTTTGAATTTTGGAGCAAGCTACACTTTTACTCAAATATAACTTACTTATATATAAATACAGTAGAAAATATACATGATATGCATTCTATATAATTCAGCTAGGGTATAATTGATTCGTGTTTCTAAAGTAAAAACAGTGTAGTGTTACGCTTTCGGGAACTGGCGAGTATCCAGCTTGTTGTCGCTGTAGACTCCGCAGACTGCAGACTGAACAAAGAAACTTAAACTATTTAAATTCATTGTTTTCGAACAATGTAACATTGCAACACTTAGTTTAAGACACGTATGCAAATTTATAATAAACAAGAGTATGCAAAGCAGCAACATGCTCCGGAATACTGTCGAACCATACAACACAGCCAAGCTACATATATATACATATGTATGTAAAATATATATACATATGAATACTCATTTTATATATTTATTTTCATTCTCTATATCAATTTATGCTCGTTTTATTTATGTATGCAAAATTTAGCTGGTTCTCTTAAATATCTTTGCCACGCATAATTGCAAAATTGAAAAATATTGTTAGAGAAGCGTGAAAATGCTTTTAATAATTAAAACGAGTATCTACAATGGCACACCTCGCACATTTGGTAAATAGCGCCAATAATAATGGAGGAAAATAAATTTATTTGTCGCGTTGTTCGGCTGTGGAAATAGAAGGCTCCTGGTCGGGGGGTCTGGGGAAAACTAAAGCTCATCTGCGCCACCGAATGCAAATAAAATGCAAAGCCGAATTTACGGCGCCTGCTTTTCAATTGCCGGGAACAAGGATAGAGGGCGGAATAGGGTCTGAGAATGGAACGAAACGGAACGGAATGCCTGACAAACGGGTCACGACTCTGTGTGTGTGTGGGTGGGTGTGGGTACATTTTATGGCGGATTTTCGACGAAATATAAAAATAAAATTGGATTTTAGCGTAAAATGTTGAATGCCGTAAATATTTTTCAATTCAGTAGCTTGGTCCGTGGGTCGTGCGGTCGAGCGTACGGGAGCATCCATATGTATGAACGATGATTTCCCCCGGGGGCGAGGACTGCGGTCGCTGCGACTGTCAAAAGTATTGGGAATCGTGTGCAAATGATTTGCCGAAATCAACTCAACGACACGCAAAAACAGTTTTCTTCCCACTGCCCCCACTCGGCTGAAACCAAAAGCTGTGGGGCCGCAAGTGGAAGAGGCGCAACATGTGCAAAATGTTGTATTATTCAAAAGCCCGCCAATAAGGCTGCTTGTCCTATAGCACCCCAAGCGTAGCTAAGCCCTCAACAACAACGAAAAACACCCAACCCCATATAGACCTATATACCCCTATATACCCCAATATACCCCTTTTCCATGCCATTTTTGTCGCTCGACCGAGCTTTGTTGAATCCTGGTAAAACTCATTTGCTTTGATGGCGTTAAATTGATTTTCTTGCCTATTTGTTTTTTGTTTTTGAATTGTATTTTTTTCTTTTAAGCTAAATGCCGTTAAATCGTCTTTCCTTACCCTTTTCCATTGACTTTTCTCATGACTTCGCAGCGGATCAGAATCTATTTATATATTCTTGTTAACTGAGACAGAAATTAATGTGAGTGAAACGGGAATACTATTAAATAGAGGTTGCTGTTATTTTCATACATCCAATCAATTATTAAATGGAACTTTTATATTTTATAATCCAAACTCTGATTTCAAACATTCTTATGAAACTCATAATAAATGCAATATATATATTTCGATTAGTATTTAGTTGAAAAAAAAGAGATGCAGATAGTGATTAATAGAGAGAAAGAAATATTTCAGCTTCTCTATTGGCTATTTGAACCTTTCTCCTAGACGTCTTATCCTTGGATAAATTGTAAAATTCGATTTGTAGTCGCTTTCGTTTGAGAGTCAAATGTCATCAAAATAGAAATATCAAAATGTCAGTATTGTTAAAAATATTTTTGTTAAATTTAATTTGTTGATGTCGGCTGAAGGGGCTTCTGCCCACCTCCCTTGCCAACAGGAAACCAATGCAATATCGATTTAGGAACGTGCCGAGGACACTCAGCCGCTGGCACAGTGTTGCTTTCAGTAAGAAATACCTACTCCTGACGAACCTGGGTATCTCAGTTGGCCTAAGTATGCTGGGCGACACATTCGAGCAGTCATACGAGCGGTATACGGGACAGATCCAGGGCTGGGATCGAACACGCACTTTGCGAATGGGCATCTCGGGCTTCACTGTGGGCATTGTCTGTCATTATTGGTACCAATATCTGGACTATTATTACCCCAAGCGGAGTTTTAGTACGGTTGTCCGCAAAATAATTTTAGATCAATGCATTTGTTCGCCATTCTATATCAGCATTTTTTTTCTAACCATGGGATTGTTGGAGGACAACACCTGGGAGGAGGTGCTAGAGGAGATCCGTGACAAGGCTTGGGTGCTCTATAAAGCTGAATGGACCGTCTGGCCAATTGCCCAGATGATCAACTTCTTTGTAGTCGCACCAAAATATCGAGTTTTATACGACAATACCGTTAGCTTGGGCTATGACGTGTTCACTTCCAGAGTAAAGTACGCAAGGAAGTCAGAGCCGCCGAATAAAGTGTCCGGTGACAGAGCATTGGATATACACGAGGTGTATTTCAACCAGAATAGCCCAAGATCAAATCCAACATAAAACTACTATTAGATATACACACACTCGCACCAGGTTCAGCTTTGACTTTAACTGTGTATTGGACGTGCACATTCACCTCTATTCGTTGAATACCAAAACTGAAAATGCTAATTTTTTACTCAAATAATTCGCACACCGATTCGCAACAAGTCTTGCGAGTTTCCCCAAATCAATGAATTTTAAAATAAATAATACAAAAAAAAAATAATTTAATAAATAATAACGAAGAGATTTTGCATAAAGTATGTTTGTTCTCTATATTGATTTCTGCTTTTGTTTAACGTATCTATCAGGCAGAAGTTAACGCAGAAGATGCCATTAGGATAGTTCCCATTTTTGTATCCTTGTCGACCGTGACACCCATAAGCTATAAATAATATGCATAGATAAAGTTTCAATCTTCAATATATCAATAAGTCTGAGATCTTTAAACCTTTGTATCAGATTCATTATTCGTTATTTCATTTTATCACTTCTCTGAATTGAAAAAAAAATATCGGTTTGTTATTTAAGCTTTTCTAACAAGCAAGCATTCTAAAATTTTCCACATTAATTTCTATAGAGATCCTTTCCAAAAGGATAAAAAATTCAAGATAGAGAGACTATAGCAAAAATAATATAAAATAATATAATACAATATATTGATCATAACTCATTAAAATAATCCCTGCTTAAACATGTGTGTTGTGTATATGCAATACAGTCATCGGCAGAAGTATTTTGACAAAAGAAAACTATCGAGTATAACTTTTAAAGGTTTTTCGAAGAATTCATGTTTATTGTTTCCTTATATTTATATGAGTAAAATATAAAATATTTTTTGCAAAAATATGTTGTCAAAATACTCATTCCATGCCTTGTTTTCACTTTTGTATTTTTAAGTTTTTCCTATTTATCTACCGACAGAAAGTCAAAACATGTATAATTCATTCCACAGCCTTTGACCCAAAATCGCCTAACTTTGCAGGTGACTCAATTCCTTTATAGCGCTTATGCATATAAATTATATATTCTTGATAAAAACAGAAAAATTGCAAATTCAGGTTCGAAATCTACGAGTGCAAAATGAATAAATTGTATCGAACAGTGTTATTCAAGGCAAAACAAACTGTGACCCATTTGAACTAAGTCCCTGACATAAATGAAACATGGGTTGCATTGCAAATAAAAATTCAGCAAGGCTTAGCAACCATTTACAATATTTATTCATGATTATTTAATTAGTTGTTATCAAAGTGAAAAACAATTTCAGTTTAATTATTTATATACATTTTTTGTTATTTTTTTAACAATTTATGGTTTTTTTTTATGTCTCATGAATATTATACAACATTATTTAACTGTGGCTTTTCATTATCTCATTCCTGGCTGTCACAGAGCCTCAGTCTAGCCACATAATTCGAAAAGCTAAAGCGACTTTTGGTGCCGTCGATGTGGAGCAGCCGTTTAAGCACATGGCGTTCCGGTGCGACGGTCTGACGGCTGTTAAAGAGCAGATAGGATGAATGCCATCGAACACTTGAGCGACAGCACTTGAGCCGTGTGCTCTTGACGAGGAATTGTGTCAAGCATACAAAACAAAATAACACAAAACAAAACTTGGCAAAATAAAATAGAACCGAAAACATGACAGCCACATACAAAATGTAAAAACATCAAGTGACGAAATTGATGTCAAGACGAGCAGAGATGAGTGAGACGTGAGAGACGAGAGGTGGATTCTGGTCGTCCGCAGCGCAGGAGGTTTTCAGGGCTAGCGCGAGTTCACACCCGTACATACACACACACAGCCACACATACACACACTCACACGTCGCCTAATCCAATTTAAATCTCTTAACATGATTTGCCGCTTTCTTTTCATTTTGCTGGATTTTATGCCATTATCCTTTCGGGCTGTCCTGGCAACCGAATTGCCAAGCAAAACACGAGGCGTCGCTGTCATCGCCATCGTCCGGCTGGCAAGTTGACTTCCTGTCCTGTTTTACTTCCAAGCTTGCCAGCTTGCCGGCTTGCCGGCTTGCCTGCCTTTTATCTGCCTTAAGTAAGAAGGACGCGCGCAAGGACATCCGTGGAGTATGCCCAAAAGGGTTCATTTATTTGGTTTAGTCGTCGCTCTGCTTGCCTCACCAACTCCTCTCCAACTCTATCTGTATTTTGTGATTTAATTTAAAAGCTCAGCAGGCGTGCGGACAGACAGACGGCCAAAGTTTTTTGAGGCAACCGAACGCAAAGCTCAGTCGTGTTAGGTCTGGAACGTGTGTGCGGTTTAGGACCTCCATGCGTGTGTCTGTGCGAGTCTCTGTATGTGTGAGTGTGCGGTTAATGTGTCTTAAATGAGAAAACGTGTCCGTGGTTGTGCCCACCTTTTAATGCATTTAAATCAGCCACAGCATCATTAGGTTCAGCTACTGCTGCTTCTGCTTCTGCTGAGGGACAATGTCATACAGATAATCCAAAGGGCAATGAGCTGAGCTAACCGCAGTATCTAAAGGCTCATCAAGTGCCCGAAGAGTCCACCACAATTGCGTTCAATTATACTTGATGTCAGCACAGTTTGCAAACAACAAATTTGTAGCTTTATTAGTTGGTTTTATTGATTATTTAACTATGACTCTGAGTAGACAATTAAATGCTCCTAGCTTCCTTTGCGTGTTCTAGGTGTCACTTCACAGGCAAATCCATCACAGTTTGCATTTGGCATTGTAATTGATACCTTCAGCTCTCAGAGACACTTCTCTCTTACCTCTAGCTTTCAGCTATTGTTGCATTCGTAATCAGTGACAAAGCGAAAGTGAATGATCGAACTATACAACTATTTTTCTTTGGTCTAGCTTGTCACACAGAGACTCAAAGGACTCAAAGGACAGCTGCTTACCTAATGGCTGGCAACAGACCGAGAAGAGAAAATTGTACAGATTTTTCGTAAAACTATTTATTAATTAGTCAGGATTAGCGGGGTTTTTAATCAGATCTGATCTATTTATCTTGTTCACGTAGTCTGAGTCTTAAAGGTTAATCAATCAAGACGGTGTTCTCTATTTCATATATATATTAGAACGGAACCGAGAGATGATTAAGTATCTTTCCACAATGCAAGCTCCTCTTGGAATAGAAAATAGTGACATGAATATAGTTCACTTTGAGATATTGTCACCATATTTAGTTGGTGCATCATTCCGTAATATATTATCATAAATCGAATTTGTCTCAGTTCAATATTTACTCGACTGTGTTGGCGTTCACTTAACTATAGGATACTTTGCCGACGGCGTTGCCTGATAGACCATGGCCAAAACAAAATGTAATCGAGCATGTTTGTCGTTGCGGAATAATTTATTTTGGGCTGTCGTTCCTTTGACAGTCGAAATTTTTCAGTTAAACGCTTCCACTTGAGGCCGTCCAGTTTGCAGCACTCAAATTATGCATTCTGCCCGCTCGAATGGCTAACCAGCCGTTAAATGATCCTACAGTAAAATGAAATGTTTCCGCAAATGTATAATATTCTGCTGCATACTTTTGGGCAACACTGTTGCTGGTACTCACAACTTAGGGGAGTCTTAAGTAGCCCAAGTTGGAGAATGATTCAAAACTTTTAATTGGAAACTTTTAACCGGAAAATTGAATGTGCATTAAAGTGAGCTTCGGGCGGAGTCACCAATCACGTTAAATTACTGCAAACGAGTCTCGCATTGCTCGGAACTCAGCCACAGCCCATTTAAGCAAAATACTCACCTTCAATATTGCGTTGAATATGCCGTTGTTGTTGCCGCCTCTGGGATATGAAAAAGCACTATACCCGCCGGCCGTAATGCCAAAAACAGGAGAAGCAACAAGAACAAGAGCAACACCAGCGGCGGGGGCGAGCAATCGAAATGAGAGCAACAAATTTTAACGAGCGCCACAAAACCCAAACACGCTGATTTTTAAGCCGCTTTCCCGCGCCCAGCCAGCGCCTGTTTGGCGCTTTTGTAATTACAAAAAGTCGAGCTGGGCTACCCCTGGCGATGGATGAGCCCGAAACAGAGCCGGAAAGCAGGTATAGGCGGCACGCATACCACGAGCGAATGGTTAACCAGGATAATACTATGAAACAAATGTAAACGAGACGCTGGAGACGGCGCGCCGCGGCGTTGCCCGACGACGATGACGGAGACTACAGAGACGATGGCGCTGCCAGCGGTTACAGTAATATAAAAAAATGAGCAACAACGAAAAAACAAAGCGATTCAGCCTGAAATCTGCAAAAGACATTTCCAACTGTGCTCTTTACGTTCCTCTCACAAATGAAGCCAGCGCCGCGGCGCACAGCCTCTGACGCGTTGCTGGAGCCCGAACAATGGTCTCAAATGAACAGATAAAATAACTCTGGGAAAATAAAAACATACAAATCTAAAGTAGTTGGAAACAGTTTGCTGTTTGCTTGTCTAATAAAACTGATAATAATTATATTTTGGAGTTCATAGTGCGGTTGGCATGAAAAGTGGATCTGATTGGGGACTGTTAACATGCATAGATATAAATACAAGTAAAATTTACATAAATATAAATGTGAATTCGCATTCGATCAGGATTTAAAAACATACATCTTTTATTAATTGGGTCTTGATATATGTATAGACACTATATATTTTCAGTCGGATGTTGCCAACAGATTTATAATTTTTTAATCTTAATTTTTTTCAGTTTTTTAATTTTAATAGGGTCTCGCACAGTATCATTACAAGATCTAACCTGCGCTAATCCAAATTCCTCAACTCACTTTATAAGCGAATTTTAATCAAAATTGTACATTAGCGTAACATTATGTAGAGCGCATTGATTCAGATCAAGTTGAAGTTATATCGAGCAGACTGGACTTTGGCATTCTGAAATATTCAAAAATAATAATATATATATAATAATCAAAAAGTTTTAAACTCATTTGAATATTATATTATTCAAATATCTATAGATATAAAGTAATCAATTTACATATCGAGTCTGACTTCGGGGATTTTATTCCAACCACTCGCAAAACACCTATAAAATAATATAAATAAATAAAAAATTAACTAAAATATTCAAGCTGTTGATTGTAAGCAAAGTAAGGAAAGCTTTAATACATTTTAATAAATCACTAATTCGATAGATAAAAGCTTAAAAGCATGAAGCTGCTCACTTAATTAAAACACAATTAGTGCAATTATTCTTTTTGTCTCCCATTGACTTTTGCAATTAGAAGCCATTCAGCTGGTCATCGATTGAGCGGGCGCAGCTAGGCCAACAGTTGGTTTTGCAGCTGCCCGCAGCAAGTGCAGCTGCTACGGCCACTGGTTGTGGCATTCCCTTGGTGCGAATTTCGCGACGCGGCAAATAAAATCTAGCATTCAGGTCTCGTCGCTGCAGCTTCAAGTATTTTGATTTCCCTCGCCGCGGCAAAAAAAAGAAAAGGGAGAAAAAAAACTAACAATTACCCATAGCGGAACGGGACGCTACCCACAATACGCCCGCCGCGGCTCGCAAATCAGAACCAAAACAAAACGCCAAGTGACGACGGCGAAAATGAAGGCGAGGGCGAAAGGGCGCGAGAGAAAGAGAGGGCGAGTGCTCGTTCGCCCGACGCCTGCGCGATGGCTGCACAAAATGGCGACGGCGAATTGAAAGCGCTGAGAGCTGTCGAAGAGCTGCCGTTTTAGTTGCTGCAGGACTGTCGCGAGATAAAGTTGGGCCGAGCGCACGAGCGAAGGCGCCATGTGAGCATCGTCTTAAAGGTACGCGCGCGAAATCATTTTGAATCAGCACCCCCGCATCTTGTGCAGAGACTGCGTCGTCGTCGGCGGCGTTGCTAGTGTATACATACATAGGGACATGTGCGCGTTTCTGTCTGTGCTCGTCGTCTAGGTGAAAACTGAGTGAAGTCTGAGAGGTGCAGCGAAGTGAATTGGAAGAAGTTGCTTTATTCCAAATACACACCGGCTGCCACGCCCACAGCAAGCAACGATGGAGCACCTGCGACCACTCAGCTACGAAGAGATGTGTCAAATGGAGCTGCTGCAACCGTGCGGCACCAGCACACCGCCGGCAACTGCGGCGCCAACAATGCTGCCCATCATGGTCATACCAACAGCGCTGCTAGCGCCGGGCGCAGGAGGAGCCGGTGCAACACAGCCGCAGGGCGGCGTCGAGCATTATTATCAGCTGCAACCCACTCATATTATCGCCGCTGGCGTCGAGGGAGCGGCAGCAGGGGGCAGCGCCGGAGTTGGCGGCGAATTGGCGCTCTTACAAGGCGGCAGCGAACAGTATCCACACAGCATCCAACTGCAACAGAATCCACACTCACATCCACAGCCTGTTAACATTCTTTGCACGGGCACACTGAGCCGCACGCCGCCAACGTCGACTGCGGCGTCAGGCCTGGCCGCGGCGTCGGCAGCGACGCTGCCGCGCAGCTTTCAGCCGGCCGCCTTTGTGACGGATGTGGAGAGCGACTTCGAGGGCAGCGAGTGCGGCGCAGGCAGCGTCACCACAACCTGCATGCCACACTTTCGCTTCGGCGGCTGCGGTCTGCAGTCGGCGGCGACGCACCAGCAGCAGCAACACCAGGACGCTGTCGTCGGCTGCGGCTCGCTCTCCTACATGATGGGAACTCTGGCAGCCGGCGGCGCTATGCACGCTGGCCGATTTGCGGGCACGCTGGGCCGTAGCCGGCGACCCGAGGGGCACACCAAGCGCGTCTCCTTCAAAGGAGACAATCTGCCCCCATCGCCTCCGCCGCCGCCCGCCGTCGAGCTCGACAACAACGGGCTGCCCATGCCGCTGCCTGTGCCGGGCGGCGTAAGCGGCGGCTCGTACATGCATTTCGACAACTACATGGATTACCAGGTGCGTCTGCGAGTCCCACGTCCCCTTCCGCTGGCCCCCTTCCTATTATCTGCCACTGACAGCTGCTGAGCCGCGTCTCTAATTGGCATTCATGAGCCGTTTGTTTGGCCATTGCGTTGGCTGCGCGTTTACGATTATTGACGCGCATTTGATTCGTGCCACGATTTAAATCTGCGCGCCAACAATGTGCCACCCACTTGAGCGGAGGCATATAAAACACTTTATATGTTTATGCGTCAATGCGGATTTGGGCACTCAAGACATCCACCGCGATTCCCTTAAATGACATCTTTAAAAGAATACTTTGTAGTCGATGTTCTTTTCGTGATTAGCTGCAGGAGATAGGAGGCAAAATGATCGAAGATAGCTGTATATTGCAGGTGTTGATGCAAATCAGAGATGTATATAGTCTATATGTTAAGGCTGTGCGATTCGACATCTATTTAATACATATTTTCTACTCTTGATAACAATTCTAAGTTATTTATTATTTATTCGGATATTTGTTTTATATTATATTATATAATTTTTACTGGCATTTATTTTATTATTATTTTGTTTTAATTTTTGTTTTATTTTATTTATTATTTATTAATTTAGAAAAAAATGGTACTGGTTAGTTTAGCTCGAACTACTAAAAAAATAATTGTCAAATAATAAAAACTGAAACTTAATTTAATATATTCATAAATTTGATTTATTTTATATATTAATATAATATATTAGTACAATATATTAATATAAGATACAAAAGTATTTCTTATTTAATTGTTATAAATATTTTATTATTTTAATTATTAATATGCATTACTTGAGCTTGAATTACTAAAAAGAAAATAAAAAACTTTTGGCATACAATAAAAATTAAGCATCAATTTAATTCATCATAAATTAGTTATATTTTTTTTTCTTCATTTAAATTTTTTATTATTTGTATTATTCTTTATTTTAATTATTAGTGTGCATGAGCTTAGCTCGATTTACTAGAAAGGTGAACTCAATAATTTTTGGGTAAACAAAATTTAAACTGAATTTAATGTATTATATTTAATTTATTTTTTCATTATATTAATTTTCTTTATTTACTTTATTAATTTTAATTTTAAATCTACGTGTATTTACAAGACAAATGATCTCAATATTTTTTTTGGTAAATAAAAAAATTTAATTTTAATAAATATTTTATAAATTTAATTATTTTATTATGTTAATATAATATTTATCCATTAGTTTTTGTCTTTATATTATTTTAACTAATTTATTATTTAAACTGTTACTTATTTTATTATTATTTATCAAATAAAAATTCAAACTTACACTAATATAGTATTCATACATTTGATTTATTTAATGTATATATTCAATACTATATGTGTATTATTTGCTCTCTTTAGTTAACTTTTTTTATTTAATATTTTGCATGAACTAAGCTAGTTTTACATCTAAAATCTCTCTATATTGTACTCTTTGACAAACAATAAAAACTTCAAATTTATTTTATATATTCATAAATTTGATTTATTGCATTCACATTTATATTAAATATTTATTTTTATTTTTCATTTATTTATTTTACTATTTGATGTATTTTCGTGCATTCATTTCCCACCCAAACTGAATTTCGAACGCACTCTTTCAGTTGCTCGATTCCCAAAAACTGCTTCCACATGACAAATGTCCACGAATCAGAAAACATTTGCGTGGACACATTGTGTAGGGATCTGATAAACGATTATCTGCATGTAACTCAATTTGTTTGGCATTTGCATCTTAAATTCTCGTAAGCGTGCCATGTGAGCTATCTGCACAAAGCTGCTACTTTGCTCCGGTTCAGCACCAGCAGCAAGCGCCAGCAGCAGCAGCGCCAGTGGACATCCAACTGAACGAGGAGCAAATCTGCAAAGTATACAAATGAATCGCTTTGCCAAGGCGACGGCAAATTGTCCTCGCTCGCCATTATTCACGTCGCGACGCTGGCTGTCATCTATGGCCATTCGGGCCATTTGTTCACATTTGCATAATAAATTAAATGTTGCAAGTGTCGTTCAGTCGCAAGTCGCAAGTCGCCAGTCCAGTCTCTGGTCTGCAGCTCGAACATTTATTCGCCTTACTTTCGACGGGACTTGCAGCACTTCCAGCGTTTGTTTGGCTGCCGGAACCTGCGTTTTATGCGTTCTGCCAAACCCATAAATATAGTCATTATTGCCACGCTTGCAGCTTGTTCGTTCCGTCGACCTGTCCCGCCTATCCGTTCCGTTCCGTTCCGCAATTCAAGGAGATTTTCTTTTCGCTGCTCGGCACTTTTTACCGCTTCAATGATTTTCATCAAAACTTTTCCTCAGTGGCTCATTTTTCGCAATTGCCATAGTTTCTTGGTTAGGGGGAGAACATTATATGTATACATATATAAAAATGTGTATTATATGTGTGTATTTACAGTTGATGGTTTCAAAATATATGCACTCATAGAATTATATTATATGTAGAACAACATATAAATATGAAGATAATTCTCTACATATTTGTAAAAATAAATAAATTTATATAGTTTTATTTGTGGACTATTAATTTTAACAAGAGATTTATAGTTTGCGCATATAAAACTTGTTTTGAAGTGCTTTGTTCTGATAAATAAAAATAGTTATTTTATTTGGCGTTATACTTGATATATTTTTGTATAAAAGTGCGAAAAAGTGAGAAATTCCAATTTGGAGAAAATTTAAAAAAAAATATGAGTTCTTAAGCTTTACCTATCATTTAGTGAAAGTTACATTGATAAATTTCATAAGCAATTAGCTCCTATATAATACAGCGAGAAACTGGCATAACAATACCACATTGACTGTACAAGTATATATATCAATATATTTCTGAAAAGTGTTATATAAGTGTATAAATATATTTCATGTTATATTATATTTAGATATGCATAAGAATATAAGTATATGTACTTGTATTCATATTTATTTTTGAACAAATTTCAATAGCCTTTAAAAGGCAATAACTTAATTTGTCAGATTCAAAATCCTTACATATCGTATCGTATAGTTTGTATATCGAAGATATAAAATATTTGGATTTTCCAATTGGCACTTTTAAATACGTTTGTTTTTTGGTTCAGCTACAGCTATGCTATGATAAAATACAACAAAAATATTTTTCGCATCGTTTGACTGTTGTAAATTTCTTAATAATCTCCTACAGTCCACTTGAGGGTATTAAGAGGTAACCGAACCGAAAAAAATAAAAATAAATTAATCAACTAAAAGGATTTTTGTGATGCAAATAACTCAGCATGAAACTGACATAATAAGCTTCATATATGAAGTTCTCAAATCTCATTATTTTCTATCCAACGATTCGATAAACTGACACTAGAAGTTCTCACTGTAAAATTGATAAATGACTATACATCATCGGATAGAAAATTCGTCCATTTATCTCACTCGTATGACAGGAATAATATTGCAAACTATGACAATATATGTGGTCTGAGCTACATAAGGCTCCGCATGCTCGAAGACCTCTTAAGTATGCTTGAATATTCAGTTTTCGGCGTGGCAAAGTCGTCTGTTTCTCCATTTGAAATGGAAAGAGTGCAAACTATAAAAGCAAAGCCCACCCACTTCACGCCGGCTGACTGAATGCCAGCCGTAATCCTGATTGACTACATTTCTCAGTTTTCTGATTTGAGTATGGCTTGGGATGCGGTCCATTTAAGTGTTTACACTGCAAATTCGCAGTGCTGCCCAGCAATTTGGAGTGGCGAGCTTCAATCTGCAGCGTTCGATTTGCCGAGCTGCTGCTTTAGATCCCATTCAATTTACTTTCGGTTATGCACATTTACTGGGTAAATGGAATTTTAGAATTGAGTTTGCGCTCGTTCGTACGTTCTCCCGACCGCTCCTTGATTGATGGCCGCGTGCGTGTGGGCGCCAGCAGAACAAAGCTGCTGGGAATGGCTGGCATATTCTTGTTTTCGAGTCAGCTCACGCTAAGCTATACTTTATTTGAAGCGAAAGCTGTTGCCAGTTCCACTTGCGATGGGCTCCAGCATGATGGAATACCATATAATCAAGGGTCATTATCGCGGCAACTACGTTCGACAAACTCTCTGACTTGTTACTATAAATAAACTGCATTCCAATCACACAATCTCAACATGCAACCCGAAGCAGAGAACTGCAAATAAAGCCATTAACTGAAGAGTAAAACATGAATTGAGTCTTGAATTGCATCCATTTATTTCGCAACTTGTTGAACAGTTTAAGCTATAAATAATACTTTTCATTTCGTTGCTCCTAATAAGTATCCAAGCGAACGAGCTACAAGCACAAAACATACAAGTTTGGCCAACTTTGACATTTAATTGAGACTTCATTCGCATGCTTGTGTACGAATGTGTTTGTGTGTGTGTTGTGGACTCGGCAGAGCTGATCTGTACAAAGAAAGGCGATTAAAAACTTTCAATTGTTTAATGAACACTTAAAGAGGTGCAATTCCTTAACTACCAATACAAATAGCAACCTAAGCGCACATTCACACCCACAAACGACCGGCCAACGAGCCACACAGACGTCGAGGAAGGTTGGATGGGTTGGGCTGGGTCTAGACAATCGCCGGTCATCGCCCAGATAACTCAAAGGCAAATAGACAGACACGCAAACGTACAAACAGACTAACTCTGAGGCAAACAAAACACCAAGTCCCAACACAGCAATGGCCTCCACTGGAAGCAGCTGCTTCTTTTCGTCCTGCTGTCCATTTGGGGCTGGCACCGAACGAGGAATGGCAGATATAATACAGCAACAACATTGCGGCTAGCGGGTGTACAACCGAGAAACAGAAAAATGCAAAAAAAGAAATGAGAGAGTGAGAGAGAAAACATTGCGGACGGTGCGAAGGGGTGCTGTCCTTATTGCTGCTGATGTTCGTCAGCGTGAAAAGTCCCAACGACATTTGAAAAACTAAAAACTTGCCGACGTTGACATGAACCGCAACCGGCAAAACAGCAATAGCAATGGACAATGTTCACAACTCCAACTACACCTCTCACACCTCCCTCCACCCACCACCGCTCCACCCACCAGGCGCCACAGGGCTCCATGGAAATCGTAATGCCCAAGTGTCAAAGAATGGACCACAATGGGGGAAAATCACCAAAGTTTGAAACAAATCAGGTTCCCGTTCACCAACACATTTATCAGAATCATTTTTCAAAAACTGTTCTTTCCGTTGAATTAACTTCACAATATTTTCAGTCTCATCTTGCGCTTCATTTGAGATGAACTGCTCTAGATTAGTCTTACAATATATACGATACGCAGTGGGCGAAAATATTCAGTTTTCTCCCAGCTTAAGAATATATTAGTCTCATTGCACTCCTTTGTTCTAGTCATTCTCTGAAATATTTTAACATAATAGTATCTGAGTCTCATTTGAGTTTGAAGTCAACTAAAAGTGTTGAAACGCGTCTTACTTAATAAGAGGTTTATATTTTCCCATGCAAATCTTATTTCGGTAGGCGTTTAGGAGTATTTATTTAAATTTCGTTTTTATATAGTTGTCTCTTATAGATTTTCTTATTCACTTTATATAAACTATGACTGAAATTATAAGTATAAAGTGGAAAATATTTAATATAATATATATTTATTATATGTGATATAATATATTTAATATTATATTCTTAACAATATACAATATGAGAGCTTCTAAAATCTATTTTCTAGCTTGTTTAACAAATTCCCAAATATCAATGAAATATACAATTTATCTGTAGATCAAATAAAACATTATATGATCCCAATTTAAGTATCTCAAATATTATATGTTTCTTTGCCCAATGAAATTTTTACGCATCTTAATGCGGTTCCTTCGGCTTATGATAGATATACTAGTTTTGGGTTTTAGACCAATAGACTTTAAACAAAAGGTTCAGTTTGCCAGACCATCGACTAATAACTACAATTTTGCTTTCACACATATAAGGAGTAAATGTGAAGACTACTAAATTACAATTTTAATGACATACTCTCATATATTGGCCCAATCAAGCTAGCTGTTCGCAAATTATTCGCATTCTGAATACTATGTGTCGCCTGGGACGAGCTAAATATGTAAATAAGTATGTAGTTGCCCAGCAGTGTAGACAGGGCATACGAAATTGTTTTCTGAAAAGAAGTGCATCTAAAACAAAAACCGAAAGAAAATACAACGGGAAACTAAAAAGCTTTCCGCTCTGTTTTGTTGTTGTTTTTCTTCATGTTTTTGGTTTATTGTTACAGCTTTACTTGTTACAGCTGCCATTTGTTGTTGTCCTTGTTCCTATTCCTGTTTCGCTGCTCCGGTTCTGATGCTCCCCTTTTGCTAGCCGTCTTTTGTGGCATGTGACTACCGCCCGTCGCTCAGCTCTGTTGATTATACTCTTTCAAGCACTAAAAAGAGTATATTAATTTTCTACAATGTCAGTCTATCGTTTCATAAACAAAACTATTTTGATGCTATTGCTGGCTAAGACGTGAAACTTTTGGCATACATACTGATTAGTCTTATCGTCTTATAAAATGCTAAGGCCTTGGAAAATTGGGATAAGAGAATTGTAAATTCCTGTTTTGACAAGATATATATAAAGCCTTTGATCATTCCAAATTCCAAACTCTTTTGCCAAATTCTAAGTTAAGTTAAGTTAAGTTGATGCATAAGCTTGTATATCTACGTACTGTACTAATAGGAAATGACTCCACGCACATCTATTCATCAATCATATACTATCCATTTTGTAATACATTTAATAGTTGTACCATTAAGAAGTATTACGTAGCCGGTCACACCCGACTTCACCACTCTTTTTTGTTTTTCGCATAGTTCTGCTGAAATTGCGTATTTTAGTCATGTACATTACGAATGACAGTGGAAGTTTTACGGCTCTTTCGCATTATTCAAAATGTGATAGTTGAATGCTCATTGAGACATACTGGAGGATAGAAATTATCATCTGCATAAAACATGTTTTGTGGTAGCTAAGTGTAGGCACTTGCCGATTCATCAGTTCCACTTTAATTCCAAGAGAAGGTCATGCAAATTGAGAAATTTAATCTACTGAAAAATGAAATTTTCCTTCTTTATTTATCTACTTTATTGTGTATATTCTCTTTCACAAAGTGAAAATTAAATTATGTGTAATAATTATATGCTGAACAGAATCTCAACAATCTCAAATTTACAATTATGCCACAGCGTTTGAAACAATAAAACTATATTTATTTCCCATCGCCTATCGTTAAATATTTCAATTGTCCCAATCTAATCTTTTGTATCAGGCAGTTCAAATCCGTGTTGGAACTCAATTAAGATACTTCTTGAGTTGACTGCTTACTGCTCAATGAGGGCCTCTATGATTGCCCAAGTTTCAGCAGAGACCTCACTATCGATGTCGATAGCTCTGAATATATTAAAGGGATCTATATTGAAACGGGGCCAGTCTAATACGTCGTTAGTTTCATCGCCGGAATCGATGTCCGTTTCCATATCCGACTGTGGTCGTTGAACAATGGGTACGTCGGAGCAGTTCTCCGAATCTTCTTGATTGCCGTGATCCTTCAGCATGTTGATGCTATATATTTCATATAAATCTCGTAGAAAAATGAGGAACACCTAATTTTGTGTACTATATTCAGCCTACTAAGTTATACTGAACCTTTCCACAGCCACTCCTTCAATTATTGGAATTAGAGCCTGTTGATATTTGTTGTTTCATTGAATTTGCAAACTGACTTTTTGAAGAGCTTTGGAAAATTTCTTCAAGCTCCAATTGAACTAATTATAAATTACTATAAACTCGACCCAGCTCAGCCGCAGCAAAGTTCAGGCAAACTGTCGAACATGCCCCAAATACTGCCACCTGCTGTGGTGCCACTGCTTGCCGCCGCCCACACATTTTTAAGCAACGGCAGTGGCAACGGCAACGCCAACGCCTCCGCCTTCTCACAGGGGTATTCAGTGCGAAATGTGGCTAAAGCTGCTTTCCGGTTAACGGACGATTTCCCTCCACTCTTGCTCTCTCTTTCTCTCAGTGCCAGATGAAAATTCGTGGTTGCGCCGACAACGGAAAACTTTTGGATTGGCACACGGCATGAAATACGTAAATAAAGCAACAATTAAGTACTGACTGTGCAATACTCGCCCATGGCATTGAGAGATAATATGCATAAATTACTATAAAATATATTCTTTGAATAATTAATTTATAATTTTCCTAACTTAATTGATTATTGATTGTAGATTAAGTTTCTCGATCACTCCACTCTCAAATTCCAAATTTTAAAACTTGAACACTAATAGACTCATCTAAATATATGATCGCATATAATGATGCACCCTTTGTACAAAAGAGAATGCAGAAGTCATTGCATCTTCCAATACCCTGTAACACTATCAAAAATATGTTAATTAAAAAATATATAATGAATTCAGTTGTTCTTTTAAGTTATTATTATGTATTATAATCAATTTTACGCAGCCCTAAAAACTATGTAAAATGAAACCCAAAAACTCGTCAGTTTCATTTTAATGAGCACGAAATGAGAAATACAGAGTATGCAATGCATCGTTGCAATGTGAAGTATGCAAAATATTTGCATTTTTATTAAAAATTGAGATAATTTTTCCCTTTTTTTGGCGAAACTTTAGCCAGACTCATTTAGGCGCTACCCTGTAATTGAAAGACATTTTATGATTTGAGTAAAGTTTATTTAACTCTCTGAAATTATACGTAGTGATTAAATAAATTAAATGTGGGAATTACAATATATCATAAATAAATAAATAAAAATTTATATTTGAGCAGACTCAGCTCTCTTATAAGTAGCATAGCTTATTCTAGAGTATCCTGCAGTTGTGTCAGAACTGTATGCAATGGAATTCCTTCTTGTTATTACTTTCAATGCAATGTTGAAAGTTTCGCCAGAATTAATAAAAGTTAATTTCGCCGTCGGATGCAGGCGCAACTCATAATTAAAAATAGTTTCAAATGTATCAGGCGTTCGGCTGCATCCCGTCGTCCATTAGGCGTGGAGAACATTTAGTTTTTTATTAATTAAATTTTCTGCTGGCCAATAAAAAATGTTTGTCCACTTTCGACATTTTTAAATACCCTGCATACATTAGTCAAGAGCACAAAAGGGAATTTCCACGTAAATCCAGACCAACGAACTCATTTCAGTTAAAGTGAGTGAAACGAGGTTAACGAGGCCAGAGATTTAAAAAAGCTATTTTATTGCGCCATTTCTGTTAGCTGAATATTAACTACAATGCATCTAAGTGTTGTGAAAGTGATGCTCGAAATGTATTAAGAAACTTAATAAATTATGCATAGTTAATTTCAAAATTAAGCTGCCATAAAGATGTTGTGAAAGCCTCTGAAGCTTGATTATAAAATGATTATGCGCAGGTGCAAATGAAAGAGGGATTAAGAAGAATAAATTAAAAATAAAATAAAGTAGATACAGAAACAGAATATCGATAAATAAACAGTTCTCATGGCATAATATCGGGTTAATATGACATTAATTCTGCGCTAAATAAATATGTGGGGATTACGTAATTGCATTGAATTATAGATAAAAGGATTTTACAGCGCAATCGCGGACTCGATTCAATTATACAACATATCATGAACGTATACAACATTCATTTCATATAGATACTTCTGAATATCCCAGCTAATTATAATGCTTATGAGAATTGACTCGATACGTAATTCCTTCAGATTGACATTATAATCAAAGCAGTGACAGCTTGGGGCCAACTTAATGACAAACTTTGGGCAAACTTTGGTTGGGCCCTTCGCGTGATTGAATAAATTAATGCGAGCCACATATGAATTATTGTCGAGGCGAAATTATGTTGGAGATGAGATTTGGCTGATTGTACTGTATCAGATTGAATGCCTTGGATGCATTGATTTTGATCTGGTCACTTGGTTCATTAAAAAGTTTCAGATTGAGCCCTGTTGATGTTTCATGGCAGCTATGAATATTACAACAAGTTCAAAGTTCGCAACAGTTTTAATTAGAACGTAAAATCAACGAGGAAACTTTGACGTACTTTTAATGAAGCAAGTTCGGAGCAGATGTTGAGCCTGGGCCGCACGGGGGGCGGGGCGGTAATGTGTAGGTCCAATAAAAAGCAGTCGAATAACTCACGACCCTTTTGCCTATCCACTTCCATTGCAGACAACCGGATTTGGCGGGCTGCCAGACGTGACGGAGCACTCGAACATACGCCGCACACTCTCGCGCCAGAACTCGATCTCCAACAGCGATTCCGGCGGCGAAATTGCCAGCATCCAGAAATCGAAGGTCTTCGGCAGTGCGATGACAGGCGGAGTGGTTGTTGGCAGCGATATCGCTGGGATCGCACTCGACAGCAAATCGCCCACCTCTCTGGCAGCGGAAACGGCGGCAGCAGCCGGCTCCTCCGCCAAGGCGAAGGGCAAGAGCGCCCGAAAGACAAGAAACAGCTCGGGTGCGGCCCACAAGTCGCGCCGCGGTTCCTGGATGGTGGCTCTGACGCTCGTGAGCGCCATCTGTCTGCTGGCCATAGCCGCCACTTTGGCCTACCAGCACTTCTTCATGTCGCCCAGTCGCAACTCGCACGCCCAGAGACTCCGCATCGTTAGGCGCATCCTGCGCGAGGTTCCGCTTGTCGACGGGCACAACAACTTCGCCTGGAACGTGCGCAAGTACGCACACAGCAGCCTGGAGCTGGTTCACCTCAGCCACGACCTTGATCACAAGTCGATGTGGGTGCGGCCCACTTGGGCGCAAACGGACATGGAACGGCTCAAGCAAGGACTAGTCGGCGTCCAGGTTTGGTAAGTATTTATTTATGCAAAGACAGAGCCTACATAATTGCCAGAACTTAATCTCTTGACTTTAATTTAATTTTAATTTTTATTATCAAAATGTTTGATATCAAAATTTGCAAATGGCGCCGCATCTATCATTTTTATTGGTTCTATGGTTTGCTCTATGAGAATTATATATTTGTAAAGAAATAGAAATCCTTCTGTTTTTACTTTCGTTTTAATATGCCCGTTCCTTCTCTGGATTAATCTAACTTTCGTTTGATTAATGCAGTGACTCTTCCACTGACAGCCCTACAAATTGTCTAAATTTACTTTATACATATATTTAGTAATGGATAGAACGACAATTATTGTCGTTTGTTCGCGCTTAGCACAGCTTTTGTATGAACACAATTAATTATCGTTTGAATACTGCAGCTGTGCATTCATTGACAGCTGAGACAGATTATAAATTGACTATAGTATTACATGTAGGTATATAGAATCGAACGGCGGGACATGCTTGAGCTAAGTTTTGAAACACCAACAAGGGAAACAATATAGTATTGAATTGATTTTAAGCTACATTAATCAGATTTCAACTGCTCAACATTGTGTAAATTAATAATAATAATTAGATATGCTTAATTATGCTGAAAATATTTGTGTAATTAATAGACTCTGATTCAAAAATCTGAAAGTAACCATTGAAAATATATAACTATATGACTATATAACTATATAACTATATAACTATATAACTATATAACTATATAACTATATAACTATATAACTATATAACTATATAACTATATAACTATATAACTATATAACTATATAACTATATAACGATATAACTATATAACTATATAAATATATAACTATATAACTATATTACTATATAAATATGTAAATATAAAAATATATTAACGATGATTATATAAATATAAAAAGGTATTCCCCATCAGGATAGAGCGCTGATTTTATATAGCCAAAACTGTGTATCCAACATTATACAATCATATAAATATATATGGTATACTTAGAAGTTGACTTAACTAACTTAACACTAATCTTGATTTCGAATTAGCAGATATACCAAACTCTTTTTCAGAGTCTGTCTGTCTGGCTAAGACTATTAATTCGAAGAGAAAAGTTCAATAATGACAAATACACCAGACTCTTATTGAAAAGCGTTAGGTCCAAGCGACTGCTATTATCAACGGTCCACAAAACTATACGATATACTTACAATCTTGTAAATATTAATCCCTCATAAAGCACAGAATCATCAATAAATGGGAAGTTTAAGATTTACTCTTAATGGTGCTGAAATATTAACAAAATTTATTTACAAGTTCTAAACGAAATAATTAATAAGCAATAAATAGTCAAAAACTTTGAAAACAATTATGAACTCTGTCTACAAGTAAAATAAAATAATAAGTTCTTCAAAGCGGATGCCGTTGTTCATTCTACAATGAACTCTTTACGAATTTTCACTCCCCTAGCATAAGGGTATATAAAAGTAATGCCCAGCACTCTTCTCCAGGCAGGTTCATATTTTTTACACATTTGCAATCGGTGTTTCAATGCTTGTAATGCTTCAATGCTGCAGCTCAGGCATTCGAGGAAAAGAGAGAATTTCAGTTGTTTTACGATGTTTTAACGGAGTACTCTCCGACGATAACAAACATTCAGGCATGTTTGACATCCACCCATAACAATTACCTAGCGCTGGGCGCACATCATCGATACAATCAAGCCAGCAGCCCAGCCCAGTTGCCCACCCACGGTGCACGATGCAGAGATGCCAACAATTTGACTGCAAAATAAAATTTGGCAACGGCCAAACAGTGCGGCGGCAGGGCAAACGGCCAACCTGGCCCAGCTGCCAGGCGGTCTTTAGCACCCGGCCAAATGCCTATCCGGATGCCGGGCCAGCAACAGAAGCAAAACAATTCAAATGGCCCGGGGCGGGGTGCAGCAGCACGAGTGGGCGTGGCGCATGACAGGCGGCAGACAGCTGCAGTTTGGGAAAACTGCTGATGGGCAATCCACTCGATTTTATTTCGTAGACTTCTGACACCGAAAGCTCCCTCGGCCGTTCCGTCAACTGAAGCGCAGCTCGGGGCCATTTTCGAACTTAATTTTAGTGGTCGTCATTGTTCAATTTTCCACTGAAATTCCATCGCGGCTCACACGAGCACTCGCACGAGCACTCTCACTCGCACGGCCATTTGCTTGGATATTGAAGTTTTTACTAGCCTTCCTTATTGCAAATGTCCTTGCATTTAAAATTCAAATGTGCCTCAAGTTAACCGCTTTTATAGCTATCGTGCCCGCTGCATAATAATGGCACTCGCCCGGAGCTGGGGCACGTGCGGCACATTCTCGGGGCGAGTCACTCCCTAATGAGCGTAATAAACGCTGAAGGTTGCAATAAGACAAATGCGAAAAAAATAGTTATTTAAATACTTCATTTCAATGCAATTGCGAAACACGTAGAAAAGTATTTCTTAGTGTTGTATCTAAGTGAGAAAATTTTAGAAACTTGCGATCCTCATGGTTAGAGCTTGTCTTCTTAGTAGCCTGGCCTCCAGAGCATCGTAAAAAGTATTTCAATGCATTGTATTCAAGTCAGAGAGTGTTAGAAACCTTTTAGGTGCAGGTACTTCGGTCGTACTGAAGTACGTCGTTATGTCAATACCAAGGGATTGAAAGGAGCTTTCGTTTCTCATGAGTAGAGCTGGCTTTTCTAGTGGTTTCGCCTCCAGTGCACCGTTGCTTGCAGTCCTTGCATTGGCACGCTTTCGCCTTCTCGGCGTTGGTAGAGGACGCTGCGTTCGCAGCAACCGAGCCCTTAATGTCCTTGCCTCGAGCGGCGGCTTCTTCTTCCTTATACTTTAGCCTATTGACTTTCGAAATGGCAAACGCCGTCAGGTTGCAGTTCTTTACGTGTGCGTTTTGTTTCTTCTTCGAGAAGATCTGCCGACGATCTAAGACCACAGTGCGCTTGTTTACCCACCAGCTGAAATCCGGGTCAACAAAATAAGGCTTTTGCTTGGAAGTCTCCTTTTCTATGTTCTGCTTGTGCTCCTTCAACCACAGCCGACCATATTCCCAGCCCAACAACAGGCTCATCGCTGGCGCTTCCTTCTCGTAGGATGGCACAAAGCTCGTTTGTTTGGGCTGCGGAAAGTCCTTCGGGAATATTTCGTGGGTTTCCTTGGCGACGGTGGATAGCTCGGCGCGTGTCCACACCTGATGCATTTTGACGGACGCTTATTGCTTAATATATAATATAAACTCACAATTATGTTATTTGTGTTAGAAAAGTAAAAGATCTAAAAATCAAAACATGCTGTAATGAGTGGATGCCTATTGCGTTGAATTTGATATTAAATTATATCTATTTTAATACAAAGAATACTTCAAATTTTCTTTTCAACTATGAAATGTTTCCTGTCACCCAGACAACTTATTCGATATCATATAGAAATTTCTCAGTAAGTTCGACAACTGAAAGTTCATTTGTATCGATTCATGGCTACCTAGTGACGGTGTTTCAAAGCGCAAAATTTATTGAAGTAATGCCAGATATGATGGAAAATTACGTAATACATGCCAATTCTGGTTGAAAAACATAGGTCAAAGACTACGTGGCTGTATTTTGCTGTAACTTAAGCAAACAAGTTGTTAAAATGACTTCACTGTAGGAACTTAAGTGTTTAACTAGCTGTCTTGTAGATGGGCCATCTTCATCAAACAACAAGAGAAAATAAGATTTATATGCGTGTATTTGCCAAAGAAGATAAGTTATTTCAAAATTTACAATTCTCTGGTTTCAACAATGTACGTTACGTTACGCAATGTAGTTACACTGAAATAAGGAATTTAAATTATCGACTATTATCGAAAAAAAATAAATGGGATTAGTTATCGAAAAAATACAATAAACACGTACTGCATATGATATACACGAGTATATGTACATGTCAAATTTCAAGTCTCTAGGATTTGTAGTTTGAGAGAGCTCTACGTTTATACCGACGGTCGGATGGACAGACGGGCGAACATGGTTATATCAACTCAGCTCATCGTTTTGATGAGATTTATGGGGACTATATATATTTTCATAAAACGAATATACCCGGCTTTCCTATTTTCAATGGGTTCAGGGTATAAAAAACAGAAACGTGGTTTTAGGTGGTTTAAAATCCGCTTCTCTGAATTGATTATAAGTATTCCGTGCCGCCTTCTTGGGCATATAAATTTAAAAGTTTTTCAATTACTCAACCCTTTGCCGAGGCCGAAGGAGCATGAGTCTATTTATGTTTTATATTTATCGTATATATTTTTGTTGCGTTTTGCTTCAGGTCGGCGTACGTGCCCTGCGAGGCGCAAGGCTTGGATGCTGTCCAGCTGGCACTAGAGCAAATAGACATTGTGCGGCGGCTGTCCGACATGTATGCCAGAGATACGGTGCTGGCGACGTCGTCGCAGGACATTGTGGCCACGCACAGGCGCGGTCTGCTGGCCTCGGTGATCGGCATCGAGGGAGGGCACACAATTGGCTCCTCGCTGGGCGTGTTGCGCTCCTTCTACTCGCTGGGCGCGCGATACCTCAGCCTGACGCATCGCTGCGATGTCTCCTGGGCGGGGTCGAGTGCCTCGCCGCTGGAGCAGGGCCTAACGCCCTTCGGCAAGGCGATTGTGCGCGAAATGAATCGCCTGGGCATGATGATCGATCTCTCCCACAGCTCGGACGCAACGGCACGTGATGTGCTCCAACTGACACGAGCGCCAGTCATCTTCTCGCACTCGGCGGCCAGGCAGCTCTGCAACTCGACGCGGAACGTGCCCGACGACATATTGCGTCTGGTGGCCGAGAACGGCGGTCTCATTATGCTCTCCTTCGACCCCGAAGACGTCGCCTGCGGGCGCCAGGCACGGCTGCAGGACGTAATAGAGCATATTAAGTACGTGCGAGCGATTGCCGGCATTCAGCACATTGGCCTGGGTGCCGGCTACGATGGCATTGAGATGCCTCCGCTGGGCCTGGAGGACGTCTCCAAGTACCCCGAGCTGCTGGCCGCCCTGCTGGAGGATCACAACTGGAGCGAGGAGGACGTTGCCATGTTGGCCGGGCGCAACTTTTTGCGCATCCTGGAGACTGTCGAAACGGTGCGCGACTACTGGAAGCGCGCCGCCATCCAACCCATCGAGCTGTCGGAGCCGCAGCCCAAAACACAATGCACCTACATGTCGTCGTGACCACTGCCGCAGGCGTTGAGGACACGTCGCGATGAGCCCGCTCCGATGTCCCGTCTTGAGGAGGGGTCCAGCCCCAATCACACCGAGCGGGCGACGTCCGCGGGCGCGCAGCTCTGGCACCAGCTGGAAACCATCGCAAACGAAACAGATGTCAGCCACATGGCAGTGGCAGCCACAGCCACAACAATGGCAACCACTTTTGCAGTCAGTGGTCTCCTGCAGTAGACAGACGGTTGCCAGTCCCTGTCTGTCACTCCAGACCACGGGCCTTCAGTTGCTCATTAGCAAATGGCCAAATGGGCAAATGGGCGAATAATGTTTTAACTGGAAGCCAACGCAACGTAGCATTGGCTGAACAGCAATCAAAATGACGAATTAACAAGTAAATCCCCAAGCAGCATAACAATAAGCATGTAATATAACTAAATACGTTCACGTGGAGAGAAATTTGTATTCGTACTTAATTGAAGTATTGGCACACACACACACACATATATATATATAGCTATATCTATATGAATGTGGGTTTCACGATTTATTCAAAGGTTGCAATTAAATAATTGAATACGTGGGCGTGCGCTCGTGCCCGCGGCCGCGGCCAGTGCTTATTTCTGTTTTAATAATTAAATTAAATATTAATTGTAAAGAAATGCAAAAAAAATTAAATTAAAATAAAAAAATAGTAAAAATATTAATATTAAAGATTATAGTATAAACAGAATCATTTTTTTGCGTGAGGCCATGGCCTGCACAGAATAACCGGAATACCCCGTAAATGCAATGAGGCGGGCGTGTTTAATGAATTCAGTGTGTCTGCATGTTGTCAAAAACTAATTAACTTCTGCACCCAATAGACATGGCCGAAAATTAAAGCCAAAAATAAAATTGTAAATTAGAATTTCGTTTTGTTTTTGACCAGCAAAAAAAAAAAAAAAATGTCTGGCGATTTGCCAGGCGAGTGAATCGCTGGCACTTAGCGAGTGTATCATAACGAGATATTATTGTCGTCATCAATTATGCAATAATCATAAATTAAATACAGTTATTCGCAATCAAATGCTCAAACCAGATCCCGCAACTTTAAATTATATGCCACTAAGTAAAAATATGAATGCAAAATATTTATTATCTCACAAATGTGCAATGTGTGTTCGCATTTAATAATACAGGATAAACAAAAACCAGACAGCAACGACAACAACAACATAAAACGTATTTAATGTGTATTTACACACACACACACACACACACACACACACACACACACACAAGCACACACATAATTGAAATATACAGAAATACAAGCATAATCGTTCTTATTAAAATTAGGAAAGCAACGTTAGTATCGTATACTTGCATTTCCATAAATAAAATTGAAATAAATATCAATTAACGTGTGTTTCATTTTTAAATCTCTGGAATTAATTTAACATTGTATAACAATACAATTGAAATCTGAACTCTACTCACAAACCGAAAAAAGTAAGAATATTCCAATAGCATGATTTGGCTGCGATTTGGTCTATATTATGGGAATTTAATAGGAGAATAACTTTCTTATATGTGGACTATTTTATTCAAGCAGAACGAGGTAATCATTTTTAAAAAAATAATTATTTGCATTCATTTGTTTATTATATGTTTTTGGTATTTGAAATAGATTTTTCTTTTTCAAATTTAAGGCGAATGCGGAATGGTATACAAAATCTATAAATTACAAAATCTTATAATTCATTACGTGGGACTACGTACTAAATCAAAAATCTCCAGCATTAGCGGTACTCAAATTACGCTTAAAGAAACATAATCAATTATCGATTATAATCGATAATTAGGAAGTGGGATAAGTTATTAAAAAATAATTAAAAGTTCGAGCTATGTTTTTATATGAGTATACATCTAAAATTTCAAATCGCCTGGTTTGGTTTATAAACGAATTCTCTGGGTTTATATTCGCGAAAAGACGGACCGACGGATGGACGGATAAACGAGCGTGGCTAAGTCAACTTCTGAACATGAACAAGGGTATACCAAATTGAGAATGGAACAGAAGCGTTGCTAAAAAAATCTTTATATGTTTGCCGCTTGCATATTATAAAATTCAATAAATATAATATCTCACCTATAAATAAATAATTTTCTTTCGAATCTGGGTGTGAATGCCTTGCATGATATTCAAAATATATAAGCAGCCTCACTCAAGGAATATCTGTCTACAAAATATGTAGTCTGAGCGAAGCATCAAGGTGTAGCACTTTTAAGTATTCCAGCAACACTCACACACACAATTACACTTAGCATGTACGTATTTCCACACTCACACAGAAGCACGCACGCACGCCGTTTAATGCACATTTCATGCTGCAGCTGTGCATGCTTTTCCAACATGAGAAATGAGATTTTAACTTTTGTGTTTTTAGTGCGATCTTTATGTAATTTCTGGGGAAGAGAAATAGGGCAGTCAGCAGCGGGCATGCACGAAAATTAAATATTCTTAAGTATCTAGTATTTAGGAATGGGCAATCGTGCTGAGAATGTGTAATATGAATAATAACACACAAACAATTTACTGTGCGCCAATAATGCCTTGGTACAGCACGCAGATATTCGAATAAAAAATGAAAAACAACGAAGCTTTCAATGCAGTCTTATCTAATTATTTAATTTTATTTTCCAATTTATATACACATAATGATTAGTTTAAGAGTTACGACTAAAAAAACCTATACAAAACCATTCTTTTGACTCCTATATAGATTTCATTCGTACGGCTGTAGCTGCAGACGAAAAGCAAAATTTATATATTTGTTATATATATTTCACTCTTTCCCAAAGGAAAAAGTTTCTGCGGTTCGATACACTGTATATACGTATGGTAACTAGCTCTAATAGGCGACTTATGTAATAGCTAAATCCAAATACGACTATTCATACTTCGTATGTCAGATAGGAGTATGTCGATAGCATGATAATACGTAAATACATAATATTCAAATGGTTAGCCACGCACAGAATAAATGATGTAAATTATTGCAGATCGATTTCCCAATCAAGAATATATGTACTTAAGTGTCCACATCGCCTTCTGATTGTTACATATATCATATTATATGTTAATGATTTCATTCCATTTATATACTCACTTTCTTTATTTTTCTATTGTATGCTTCATCTTGTTAACCCTCCCACTTCAACTCAAAATGAAACCAAATCGCAATACTACTATGACGTGTTCTAAATGTTGTCTGAACTGAGCTATACTGCCACAGAAATGATAGTGTGAGCCCGGGAACTCCTGTATAGAGTGGTTATACATATAAGTACTATCCGAATGACTTCGCGTCTTAGTTACATTTATTCTCATTTCTGCGTTGTGTACCCTCTAATTTGAGAGAGAGAGAAAGAGAGAGACAAGCATAGCTGTAGCTAAAGAAAGTCCCGGATATTGCAGAGTCAGAGCTCAATAGCCGCTTAGGCCTTTCGGACAGGGTCGTTATCATTATCAGTGAACGAAGTAACTTGAAAAACGCGCAGTTGTGAATTCATAAAAGTAAATTGGAAAGTGAACAAAACCCAAATATGAATGTATATAATCGTTATGTGAGCTATATGTCAAATATGTATGTGTTAATTAATTCAGTTAAAAAGACTTCTGATTACGTTAAGTCATGATCATATTAAAAGAGTTATTTATGAGACGAAGTTTGTTGCTCCAAATTTGTGTGGAGTATTCAGTTTATAGAACTCTATAAACGGAAAACAGATAATTCCATCTGCCTGCAATGTGCTTATTTGTTCTTGTTTAAGTCGAAATGAAAAACTACGTACATGGAGTACATACAGGCCAGGAAACCGCTTAAAAACTTACTGGAAATAATGTTCTAAGCAGAAACGCTGGGATCCAATTTATGTATCTGTAGGCATTAGTGCTGAGACGGACACAAACGCAGTCTGTTGTCTGGAGCCATAAAAAACGTTAAGTGGTCGTAAATCAAAATTCAGCTAACATAAGAAAGTTCACTAAAGTTTTTTTTTGCGTTTGCTTTTGCTTTTGCTTTAGCAGAAAACGTACTTTTGCTGCTTGGTCTTTTAGCTCGAACGCTTTTATTTATTTCCAACTACTTTTGCCACTTGAGCAGGAAAACTGCAGCTGGCTTTCCCACAGCAGCCTAGAGCACAAATAGAGCCAAACATTGGCACTTTGGGCCGAGAACAACAGTCCGTAAACTTAGCTGTGGGCCAAGTAAATTCTATTCATTTACAGTCCATTGAAACTTGCTTAAATTTTGAAAGCGAATCACCCACACCAACACCAACACCCAGAGCCAGAGCAGCAGCCAGAGCTAAGACGGCCAATTCCAATCTCGGCTAACGCTCCTTGGTCTGCCTGTTATGAGCCGTGATGGCGCCAACGCCATCAATGTCTGATAACAATGTTTTTGTTGTTTACACGAGGAGTTAAGGTTTTTGTCTCGATAGCCTCCATTTGGCATTAAGCTGCTCTGACCTTCCATTCTGTCACCATTTTGCTGCCGATTGTTTATTATTGTTGCAGCAGACTTTTCCCCTGCATAATAGAGACACTAATTGTTGTAGCCTGTGCTCCAGTCAGTACTCGGCTTGGGTTCGCAAAATCAAATACCATTAAACGAAATGGTGTTTGTATGTAACTTAAGTACGGAAAGGGACTTTTAAGTCGTTGAAAAATAAAGTTTAAATGGGAGTTTATGTTATAATAATCGATTAACCATTATCTGTTGAATAGAAGTTTGTTACTATTACGGATTTTAAGACAAAGTTTTTAAGTTTTCAGACAACAGCAGATAGATTTAAATTGATTGTCATAATCGACACGAATATCCAAAGGGTTTTTGATATGCTTCTACCTTACTACCCATCTTTACAAATACTCTTAACTTTACTACATTTCATAAACTCAATATTCCAAGTCTATCAGTGCGAATTTCAATATACATGCTTAATTAGCTTTCTGATATATAATAAATATGTATATTTTAAGCAAAAGCATATTTTCGTCAACTTTTATTATATTGTACAATTAATAAAAATAGATGTAATATGTTCTTTATTTATTTTTATTTATTATATCAGCAAACCGGTAAATAATTTCTTTAATTTCTTTAAGCTGTTAATCTTTTATCCGTACCCAAAAATATCTGTTTATATATTTATGTACATATGTATATATTTGTATATATAGAAATGTAGTTCTATAGACAAATCAATATATATATATATATATATAGCTTTCTAAGATTGTTTTTATGATTCTTCGTTCGTGGACTCAGGAAAAAAAGATACAAATGCTACCTTATAGCATCAATTTAACAGTGGCTTTATCATTAATTTCTGTAGCTGCACCAAAAGGAAACCGAAACCGACATTCCAGCTCATACAATTCCTACTCCAACTACATTTTACGCTCATACAAATTACTTATTAAATTAAGTTAACTCTCGTCTTGTTTTTCTTTAATTAAGTAAATAAATAGCACAAAACAATATTAAAGTAAAACAATTATAAAGGTTTTTAAGAATCTCTTAAATTATTAGAATTTATTAAGAATCTTAATACTAATAATTTAACAGATTGATAAATACGTTTTTAAATTGTCTTACTTTAATTATTGTTTTACACTATTTGTTTATTTATTTAAAGGACAACAAGACGAGAGTAAACTTAAAGATAACTTACATTATGAAAATGAGTAGCTTAAAGTAGAATAGAAAATTATTTGAATAATATTAGCATATAGATATCTTGTTCAATTAAGTTCTCTATAGAAACAGGTTTGGTGCATTATACACTATGGTCCTTGAGTTCTGAAGATATCATAATTGTTGAGATACACGTACAAGGTGTAAACCCATCGTATTCATTTGAATTTTAAATTAGAATTCTGTCAACCTAATTTTTATTAAATTTCACTGAGAACACTATGAAAACTTGTCAGCATGGACAATACAGTTTTTTATTAGATTCCGAAAAAGCCATCCCTTGTTAATTTAATGGCTTTCACAGAGACAGTTCAACTGCCTGCGGCCAGCATCTACTAAGTAGTTTAGGTTATATTAGAATTCATTTTTATGACAGGTACATAATTATAGCCTCGTTTACGATTATGTGAGTTAGGCAATGTAATAACGTGTTATTTAGTAGCACTCGTTAGGCAGTTGATAACCAAGTGGCACGAGGCACCACCTCCACCCTCCGTCCTCCACCCACTGCCGAACTGAAGTCACTCGTTAATGCCATGGAGTGTAATAACATAGCTTTCTCATTAACACGCTGTCCGGTTTCAATTTCCCGCTTAATTTTGTTTCATTAAAATTGTCTAGCCCTGCAGTAGTACATTGTGTTTCAGTTACAGCATTAATGCCCACTGTCAAGTAGTTTAAGCGCCCGCCTACCAGTCCCACCCCCCTCCCTGCCCAGCCCACCGAAAAAGCCATTAACATTCGCCAGAAACTGGCGACAGTTGATGGAAAAAATAATGCTTGATGACATTTATAATGACTAAAATGTTGTACGAATTGTCCTTGCCTCGCTGCCTGTTGTCGACGTTGCTGTTACTGTTTTTGTTGTTGTTGTTGTTGTTGTTGTAGCTGATGCCGTTGCTGCTACTGTTGATAAGTTGACATGCCCCGCATCCGTTGTATCCATTTGATTTGGCAGAATTTAAACCTCGTCATCATAAATCCGTGCAATTCAGTCGGAAAAGTGCTCTTCAGCCAGTCGATTTAATTCGAGGCTGCTGCGCTGCCTTCATTATGCTGATAAAAACTAACAATTACGCTGTCCGACAAAATATTCATTTTTTATGCCACGCAAATAAAGCCCAATTTCACTAAAATAGTTATTTCGAAACTGTTTCATTTAATTTAAGAAAAAATAGAGTTTGCGGAAATATAATATTTAAACATTATTTATTTATGAGCATATAAGCCACAGATTTAATTTAAGACTAAATTAACACAAGTAAGAGGGCTCTAGTCGAGACTGCTCGACTAGGGGATACACTGAGCCCTGTGAAGAGCCAAATATTAAATCATTCTACGCTTTTGTTATACATACAAACAATACATATGCACGCACGCATAAGCGCGCGCTCTGCCAACTGCGCAGTTGACGCAGCGACTGCGCTTGGGTTGCAATGTGGGCATTACTATGGGAACTTAATTGCCTAATAACTTTTCTTAGCGATGGACTAAGTGCATCAAACTTTCACAACCTTTTAATGGCATTCATATATTTGTATTTGCCAAAGCACAAGTCTCTAGTATTTAATTTGCGCCCTTCACAAATAGGGGCTATTGGGGGCGAATGGGGCGTGGCATCAAAAATTTAAAGATTACGTAATCTCCGTATTCATTAGACGTAACTACACAGCAAATTTGAAGTCTCTAGCTCAAACGATACACAAACTACGCCTTAAAAACGTATTTTCGATAAGCTTTAAAATCGATAACATTACAACAAAAATAGTTATCGTTCATACGAAATAAACTTGACCTGCGCGTGCTATCCACGGACCCAACAAAAAAAATTCAAGTCTCTATCGACGCGTTCAAACATACGGACAGACGGACAGAAGGGCTGACGGACGGACGGACAGACGGGCGGACGGACGGACGGACGGACAGACAGACAGACGGACAGGGCTAAATCGACTCAGCTCGTCGCCCTGCTCAAGAATATATATACTTTGTGGGGTCTGACACGCCTCCTTCTGCCTGTTACATACATTTAACAAAAGCATTATACCCTGATTTCCCATTTTCAATGGGCTCAGGGTATAAAAATATTGACATTCAATTTTTATAAAAGTGAGAAAAAAGAAACATTTTCATTTTCTGATTATATTACACTTCACTCTAGCACACCAATTCTTTGTTGTGCAGTGTTATTGTTTATGTTTGTAAACCAGTCAAGCTATAATCATGCTCGACTTTTCGATAACAAGCTCTATGTGGTATTACTATTGTTCAATGTTTAGGCAACTCATCTGGGATTGCCAGGGCTTTCAACAGGCTCACATAATTGCAATTGCCGGCACATAGAAAGGTTGTGCAACTGGAAAACGTGCCAAGTCTCTAAATCAACACAGCAGGCACAGGCGTAAACACTGGCAGACAGATACAAACATACATACATACACATATACATATGTACTCATATAAGCAATATGCACATTCACGTGCGAATTATGTTTTTGAATATGTTTAAACACGCCTAGCAATGTGCAAAGTATTTGATTTGAATTCGTTTTCAGCAGAAACATATTTTGTGAGCATTAAACAAAATTAAATTATATATATATAAAATAATATTAAATATTACAATTTTTATTGGTACATAATAATTTAATAAAATTTAATTTAATTTTGTTTAACGCTCACAAAATATGTTTCTGCTGAAAATTAATTCAAATCACATAATAAAATAATTTTTTAACATATTTGCTTTAAAAATCATTGCCTACTTTTAGGCACTTAGTGTTTCTGCGCACAATTTGTTTTTGCTTATAAGATTAACCACAGACTTTGAGCAATTTATTAGTCAACACGACCATTGAATATATTGATACATATTTATCTCCATGGCTACCATTTATGGCATCGACACTAAGTTTCCAGGCTGCTGAGGCTACCATAAAGAATGCCATTACGAATGCATACAACTCTGAAATCGAATTGGCCCTCAAAGTGATGCAGCATCTCCTCGGCTCGCCCCCCCTACCCCCACCTACCTCAATTGACATTTACCCCAAAATTGTTGGCAGTGTGGTAAGCCAAGCGACATCATTTTCAGCCCGAGCAAGCCAAACCGAGTGCAATTAGGAAATTTGCAAAATTGTCTGTTCCCTTGCCACAGGGCACTGCAAATCACAGCTCTAACCGAGAGTTGTTGTCTTTGCTTCCTTACGTGGCACACACACACGGCCACACACACACACACACCTCCATCATACACACCCACAAAATTGCACAGACGGAAGCGATAGACCATGTATGAAGGAGCGTGTCTTACACAATTGCTCAATGCACTCCTTCTATTTGCATAGCAAACATCAGTCAATTATGGGATTAACTTAAATGATTGCCCATCATGGTCAAAAGTATATGTAGAGCAGTGAAACCAAACGCAAATATGATCGCATGTGATTAAATGTAATAACTAATGCAGTTTCCAATTATAACTTGAGCAAGCGTTCGTCCAGTCCCTGCCTCGCCCAGCCTCTGGGCGCGAATATTGTTAATACTCGTATATATTCAAGCTGATATATTTATTATATATTCCTATTTGCGCTTGTGTTTGTTTTCTTAGCTTCCATAAATCGGAGACCAGCATCGACCCAGAATGGCCTACGAGTACTCTGCAGCATCTAAATGAGCAGCCCGAACATAATTCAAGGCGTTTCTGGATCTGCATTTGAGCGTTGCCAACAACCCGAAGCTGATTTACTCCCGCTGCTGCTAGCCTTTCTGGCACAGCCACTTGCCGCTGGAATATGGTTGCGTATAGGTTGGCAAACATATTTGTAATTAAACGCTGCTGTGCACCCGAGGTGTAGCTGTGCCAAGGCCCCATTAATTAGGTATTTGTATTGGACGCCTGCTGCTTGCTTTGTTCTCAAGTGATTCGGCACAAGAATATCGCTAAAATAGGCACGCGTAAATATGTTAACAATGTGATATACATACAGATGTTATCTGTTTACTCAATATTCTGTAATCTTTTCACATCTTTGCATAAATTGTATTTTTGATAAGTTCTTTTATTTGATTTGTTTGTACGAGCTCGTTAAGAGTTCATTAAAGCTACATCAGCTATATTATGCATATCACCTAGTATATATATATATATATATATATATATATATATATAAAAGCTATAATTAAACTTCATAATCATTAATAACTAAGTCTGTTATATATTCAACCAAATTAATTTATTTCATCAACTTTAACCCATGAAATGAAATTTATAACAAAACTATTTATATGATTAAAAAATAATTTGTATGTTTAACTTAATATTCGAATTAGCTTGTTTTCATAATATTCATAATATTGTGTTTATCGCCATCTTATTTATTTTTATTACTATTTAATCGGTCTAAATATTAGAGCTCAACTGCACTACTATTTTTATTGAACATAGCTGAATGTAGTTTGTTGATATATGTATTTAAAGTAAGCAAAGCTATGTTTTAAATAAAATGTTAACGTTCTGCTACATTTAAACAAATTAATCTAAATAGAAATAACTTAAGTATATCCATAAGCTATTGGATATTCTACAATAGGAGACATATCTAAGGAAGAACGAGATTTAATGGTCTAGTACGGGCAAAGGGTATCGAGTTATTGAATTGATATTGCTTAGGTCAAGACACGATCCAGCAGGTTTTTAATTTAGTGGTGAAATCTTATTCTTCTCCTTCTACACGACCAGGGATTTGTAGAGAAATTTAACCCACAGTGTTATTGTTGTTAGATGTCAAATCTCAGTCTGACAA
Source organism: Drosophila meridionalis (assembly GCA_035045145.1). Classification (NCBI taxonomy): domain Eukaryota; kingdom Metazoa; phylum Arthropoda; class Insecta; order Diptera; family Drosophilidae; genus Drosophila; species Drosophila meridionalis. Next base: position 1,443,975 of record JAWNPG010000023.1, read on the forward strand.
TTTTAAGAAAACTATGCTGCCTATCGAAAACTAATTTTTATTGCACTTTAGTGAAATAACTAAATGTTAAGATTAAAGTGTAATTGAGACCGACCAAGTCTTAAGTATTTCAAATAATGTTTCACTATGTTGCCAGCAAAAATGTTGTGAGCAATCAAAAAAGAATTTAATAAGAGCCACGCTTTCGCTGAACTCGAACTTCCTGGCGAAGTGCGAGAGTTTATTGATTTTCTGAAATGTTCATCTTGCTCGTGCTGTCCATCCGTATTCTTGATGCCTTTGAAGCTGGAAAAAGGATATTTGGAATATATATGTGCTCTTGTATACAAACAATTTACACAGTCGACTGGGCTCGAATGCAATGCTTCTAATTATTTTTTCTTATATATTTCACAAAACAACGAAAAGCGTGCTCAGGGCTACTATTTATGTTTATATCAATTATATCTCACTTTTTGTATGATCTTTAATTATACCTTAATTTAAAAATTGAATATCTAACAACATTTATTAAACCTAATTTTTGATGCATTGCCTGTAAGTTCTTTAAATCGCACTATTTTAAATCACGAATATGCGCATAATTTCCTGACCTGTCGGAACTGCACTATCGGCAACAGCTTTGACAGCTGTTGGGCATGTTGATGCGAGAGGACTTTTAGGACTCAGCTGCCATTAGCAGCGCTATTTAACACTTGTCCACGTCACTCCCAGCGCAACATCCTGATAGACACCGTGTGCGTGTGTGTGCAGGGATCTAATTTCCATGTTGTCAGGCCGAGAGTGGATTCACAAGGAGTACCGTGAAGTGGCCTTAATCGACGTCCCGTCGAGTTTCAGTTAATTTACGTGAAATGCTCGTCTTTAAGAGGAGCGCAAATTCAGCTGAAATGCATTCACACTTAACTTGCTGTAGCATTGTTTGCTTGGGTCGGTTCGGGGGCGGCGCTGCGCCTGAACGACAATCAACAAGTTTTTGTTGTTCCGACTGCTGCCAGTTGCACTTGCAAAATGCATTTGCTGTTGAGTACACAGAGCTGCCTCAGCGCAGCGGAAGATGCGAGAGAAGCAATGGAGCGCAGAAGAAGAAGCAGCAGCTCGCACGATTTTCCTGCGCCATAAAAGGCAGCAGCCCCAAAGGAGAAACTTGGGCAGGTACGCGAGGCATGATGCGGTACAGCGACATCATCGACATGTAAGGAAAAGGATATGCATGTAGCTGTCCGTCTTTCTGGCGGATTGTCCATCTGCCATATGACAATCTAGCCGTTGGCGCTCGTTGAAAGACTGTAACGCGTGCATCAGCAGACGCAGCAGCAGCGGCAGCGGCAGCGGCAGCGGCAGCGGCAGCGGCAACGGCAACGGCAACGGCAGCAGGAAAAACGGCATCAGCAGCAATCATAAAAGTTTCAAACTCTATGGACTCCTCCTCGCCAGCTCAAACTATATGTGTAACTTTGTGTATATGTCTGCGTGTGTGTGTGTGACGTGTATAATGGCATATTCGAGTTAAGCGAAATAACATTTGCACTGCTCCCGAAGGCCCCGCGCAAGGAGAACTCTCTGACTCTCAGGTCTCGGCAAATATGCATAAGGAAAATATTAAAGATGAATTACACGTGTGTGCGACTGCAGCGCAGAAAACACGTTCCGTACAAGGTGCGAAAGCCAATATGAATGCTTCAAGTCTGCAACACCTGCACCTGCCGCAGTCCAGGTGCCTTACGCACCTTTCACACCAACATCAATGTGTGTGAGTGTTTGTATATATCAATGTGTGTTTGGGTGTGTATATATGTATGTATGTGAGTAATCATGTTGCGAACATTTTCAATTAATTCAATTCTTGATTTAACATGAATTCCAATTTGTCTATGAATATTAAAAAGTGAGTGAATGAGGAGCGTCGCCTTTGTCATGTCGACAATAGAATTTATTTTTAAAAATGACTTTCAAAGTATTCTAGTTATATTACAGGGCAAGATTGAAAATAAATATTATTTTTAATATCAAAAATTTGCCAAAACATAAAAATTTTGTAATTTATCTATGAATATATTTTTTTGGCATATTACATATTACTTGAAGCAAAATTCTTTAAAGTTCGATTTAATTTACTTAAATGTATGAAAATGAAGAGTACGAAAACTTTGTGCCGATACATAAATAAGAAATTGACTTTAGAATATGGCAGTCAGAATCGGCAGGCAAATGATCAATATCCAATTATATCCAATTATATAGAATTTGATACGTGCTAATGAAATATAATATATTTATTATATATATATTTATATGATATAGATATATTTATATTACACGTCTCTCTCTCTCTCTCTCTCTCTCTCTCTCTCTCTCTGTGTCTCTCTCTGTCTCTCTCTCTCTCTCTCTCTCTCTCTCTCTCTCTCTCTCTCTCTCTCTCTCTCTCTCTCTCTCTCTCTCTCTCTCTGTCTCTCTCTCAGAAATATGAATTAGCGAACATGCTGTTAATGCTTAACAATCTGTAAATCTTTAATGCTTAAAAGCGGTATATACTATGTACTATGCCACTAACATTTTAAAGCCAAGAGCAAACTTTGGCCACATATTAAATTATGCGCCACTCAACTCCGTATTTGCACGGGTCTCTTGCTTGCTGAATAAAATATTTAACATAAAAATCACTGAGCTTCAGCGTCAGTCGAAATTGTTGATTCTCATTGTTCTTGATCTCCCATCTATGTATTTTATGGTTAGACGCCATGTCTACATACTGCTAATGGTTAACAGTTACTATTTGACAGAGACCTAAAATAAATTATGTACTGATTAAAAATATGTGTATAATGGCAGATGTGACCAAGTTTTTCATTTTTTATAAGATCAATTTATAAATACAATATTTTAAATTCATATAATTTTCCAATTATATTATATACAATAGTGTACAGATTATAATCCCTTTTTTTATATGTAGTTCAACAAGCAACATGAATAGCCTAACTATACTGTTAAATCGATTATTTTTTTTATTATTAAATTCATATTAGTTAAATATTACAAATTGCATTCCAAAAACTGTTTTCAACCTTTATCGAATACCCTTTAAAATTATCGATCGGTTGAAGTTGTTTTTTGTTTGATAGTGTTTTTGAATAGCATTGCAAATTGTCGCGAGGTAGAAGTCAACATAGAAACGGAGATGAGTGCTTTAAGTCAAAAATTCATTCGCATGAAAGCGGCTTAATTTGTTTTTTCTTTTTTCTAGCCTAAAAGCGCACTGCGCGCGTTGGCGCACTCGCGACATATCCGGCGGAAACGCACACAGACACAGAGACTAAGAGAGAGACGGAGCGTCATGGCGGCTTCTTCATTTACTGTTCATGCATGACCACTTCAACATTTTCGCTCCTCATTCGTTTCCAGTTGGCGTTGCCATTGCTATTGCTTACACTTCCGGTTTGTTTTATGCTTCGTTGTGGCAAGTCGGAGTCGACTTGAGGGCCTCTGGATGCCCTTAAAAAACATTTCCAATTCGATTTTTTGCCAATTGCTCTCTCTCTCTCTCTCTCACACACACACACACATTCCCTTTGCGCAAATGAAGGATATGCGAACGTGCTGACATCGTTCCTCATACGCTCCATTGTACGCTCCATTCTTCTTCGTCTTGTTCCCACTGACTGTAGCGAAATGAATATTTTGTAAACTCCACTGTTCCCACGACGAAATTTATTTTCCGTTTTTGCATATTTTGAGGGTAATTTGGGTAAAAGCATTTGAACGCTCTCATTTATCCCTGCATCCTAAACACCCTAGAAAAAAGATATCATCAAATAATTTCAATACTAAATATAAAGATATATAAAGAAGCATTGATTTATTCTAAATATTTTGATAATGTTAAGCTTTATTTACATTCTGTTTATTTTGTGACTTTTGATCATTACAAAGCCAATGAGCATTCGAGTATGTTACATTTTTCTTTCGAGGGTATTTACTGAAACTTCGTAATACAACACAATGTAGGCAGCTTCCCTTTGTTCTTTATTCCTTGTTCGTTGTTCGTTGTTCTCAGTGCCAAATCGTTCACATAAAATATTCATACGTTTCCTTGGTGGTTTTTGACTCTCAAGTGTTTGCAATTCAATTACAATTCAATTGATTTTCGTCTGCGGGCCCAATCTGGCAGACCGATTTTTCGGCTCTGGCCTGCTTTCGGCACGGCGGGTGTTGACTGCAATTTATGAGTTTAGAGAGACACGTACTTCGATCCAGATACCAGACTAAAATGTGTCGCTGTGCAGCCTCAGTGAGCGACAGCTATACAACAGATAAGACACGATGTAGAACATTCTTACACTTCAGTTTTTATCTAACATTATATACTTGTACTCATTATTCTAAATGCGTCGTCCTTTAGAGGCAAGTCTTAACTTAATCATTCTTTTTTGAAGTTTTACAATACGAGTGAGAATACATTTCAAACACGAACACAATCTTAGGTCATTATTGGCTGAGCATTTGTATGTATCTCTTCATTAATACAAAGCAAAAGGTTTCAGAATAATGGATGAACCAAACTCAAGCTTTTCTTTGATATGAAATAAAATGTGAAAATTACAAATTAATACCAGTTGGTTAACATAATGAATGTTGTAAAAACACAATTTCATCATAACAAAATACCTACCAACAAGTAAATCTACAAGTCATGCATACGCAAAAGCCATTTTCAACTAAAGGTATTTCTTTAAATGTAATAATTAAATAAAAATATCACCTAATAGTACGACTTGGCAGATAAATTTATCAAGCGAAGTTAAGTGAATATAAAGATCCTGACGTATGTATGGCGATGTATTCGTTCGCGAAGTCTCTAAAAATATGGAAAGCCTTTTCGCTCTTGGTTTTAATTCAGCAATGGCCCTATTCTTTCTTTTCTCAGCTGTATTGTATGTATTATCGGACACATACAGAGCGAGCACATGGAGATTGAGCACAGTAAGAACGGTATTTACAAAAAAATAAAACCTGATTTTTTAAAAAGCTTTCAACATTCAATTAATTTTGGTAAACAGACTCCCATCATTTAACTAGAAAAATAAATGATCTTAAAGTGTATCAAAACTGTTCAATCTCATAAGTTCTAATTCTGACAGATTCACGTATTCGCTTCATTTCTCCTATTTATTCTGCAAGTCATGAGTCGTCTGTTCCAACTCCACTCTTATCCTCTTATTCGGTTAACTATTGAATGACTACAATAATTTAGCCGACCTCAAATAATTGCGGCCACCATACAGAGAAATGCCGCATCGAATGGCACACAAATTACAATTAATAGAAATTTGTTGAGCATCCATTCAAGGCAAAGCCAGCTCGAATCGCAGGAGACTACGCACATTTATGTGCTACGCACTTAATTTTTGTTTGTCCCATTTGTGCTCATCTTAATTATGGGGCAACTTGTGTAAGTCATGGAGGTCATAGAAACGGCAGCGCTGACTCGCCGACGAGTCAAGCCCAGGCGCAGACAAAGCGAAATCAATTAAATTTTTGCAAATGACAGCACAATGGGCCAGAAACCCAGGTACAGCCAGGTGAAACTAGCAGCCGAACTGTGCGTAGCTAACAAATACTTGTCGAGCAATTTATCGAAGGCTATGTGTGTTTCAGAAACACGCCCCTGGGACTCATTTAGCTGCGGAGTGACCCCATAACAGCCCCACACAGTCAGTCGTAGTAGGCCGAAACACGCACTCAGATATGAAACCTCAAGGCACGAAATGCGCATTGGCCTATTTGCAGTGCTCTTCACTTGCAAACATATTTCATTTATAATGGTCTAGCTGTATCAGACGTAACAATTATGAGGCACTTTTGGCTCTTGGATTAGTATTCTATTACTTTCTATTTGTAATATAATTTAAATGTAATACCAGCTTTATTAATAATAGTAGATACATTTAATACAAAGCGAGCTTAGATTATTCATACTCATTAATATATAAAACTTTCAAGGTACAAGAAAAATACACAATGAAATTTTCTTAGCACTATATAATATTTATTCGGAATTTGCAGTACAAATCGAATTATACTATAATTAAACAAGTAAAAGTGCTCTAGTCGAGACTGCTCGACTAGGGGATACCCTGAGCCCTGAAGAGCCAAATATCAAATCATTCTAAGCATCTTTTATGCATGCATATAAACAACACATACACACACACACATATGCACGCAAGCATAAACGCGCGCTCTGTCAACTGCGCAGTGGCTGCAATGTGGGCATTACTATGGGAACTTAATTGCTTAATAACTTTTCTTAGCGATGGACTAACTGCATTAAACTTTCACAACTTATTGATGGCATCCATATGTATGTATTTGCCAAAGCACAAGTCTCTAGTATTTGATTTGCGCTTTTTACAAATAGGGGGCTATTGGGGGCGAATGGGGCGTGGCATCCAAAATCTAAAGATTACGTAATCTCCGTATTCATTACACGCAACTACACCGCAAATTTGAAGTCTCTAGCTCAAACGATGTACCAACCACGCCTTAAAAACACATTAAAAATATCGATAAATGCTCATAAAATCGAAATGGAATGAGTTATCGGAAAAATTTTATAAACTTGTGCAGCGTATGGTATTATCGAGTATTCATGTAAAATTTCAAGTCTCTACGTTGCGTACTTAAAAATATCTCGGCGTTCACACGGACGGACGGACGGACGGACAGACGGACGGACGGACAGACGGACGGACGGACGGACGGACAGACGGACAGGGCTATATCGACTCGTCTTGTCGCGCTGATCAAGAATATATATACTTTATGGGGTGTGGCACGCCTCCTTCTGCCTGTTACATACATTTTCACAAAACCATTATACCCTGATTTCCCATTTTCAATGGGCTCAGGGTATAAAAATGCCAAAACTTCAAATTAATAATTATAAAAAATTGATTTATTTGGATAAAAAAAAATTAAATGGAGCGCATAATTAATCAATCAAATTCCCAAGTCAATTCAGTATTTGCAGATACAATTTATTTTAAAATAAATATGGTACGGAGACTATATTACAATCAAACACTGCTATCTCAATAAACAAAAAATAAACAAATAAATAATAAAAAAAAGAAACAAACAAACAAGATAAAGTAATCTTCAACGTCACATATAAAGCAATCCCTCACTCTCTTCTTATTTGTAAATATATATTAGTCTTCGTTTAGTTGTTTAATGAAAAAACAGGTAGTTGACTAAAATATACCTTTTAAAAACTACTGAACTTAATTAAATTTAGTTCTGTTAGTTAGTATCAACTAATAATATAGTAAATATTTACTCGTACTTTATACCCACAATGTTACAGATTTATTTATATAACATCTTTTTATAAAACCGGAAATCCAAATTGCACTTAAAATGAAATAAGCGAAAATATCAGCCACGGCATGCTGTACTCGTTCACCGTGTATAAACAGATTTACCACGAATAAAACAGTTAACTTACTTTAGACTTTTTTCTTAAGATATTCTAAAGGTAAATAAACAAATCCTTAAATTTAGTTGTATAAGTATATTACTTTTAGTCAATTAAAAGAAGCGAGTCTGCAGTAAATTTATTTTTGCACATTAGACTTTTAAGTCGAAAACTGTGGGATATTCTGTATTACCACATTTGTCACGTCTCCAACTAGTGTAGATACATTTATAGCATGTTTTTCATTTTGAGTTTTCAACAACAATATATATACAAAATTTCACGCCTCTAGGACCTTAAATATAATTCTGTAATACAAAACATGTATCTATATATCTTTATATATTTGCTATCGGAAAAATCTTAAGGTGGAAGGAAAAGCAAGAAATATTTGTCTGCATGTTAAAAATCCGCGAAAAGGTTTTCACTCCGTGAACAAGTATAAAAGAATGGAAAAGCAAAATACACGAAGTAAGAAGCTGGCTACAGAGGATGCCCGCTGACAGATCATGACGGTGCTTCCCACAATAATAAACTCCCCCGACAAGGGCAAGGGCAACGGGCAACGGGCAACGGGCCATATCCGTGTCAATGGCAAAGGATGCCAGGAGCCTTCGTTTGTCAGTGTCCTGCATATAATAAAATGCGGCTACCATTCACTGAAGTGGGCTTACGTTGTTGCCACCAATTTATTTTCTTTTTGCCTCATTTTTCTGCTGAGCCTTAAAAATAGTTTCACATATTTTTTTGTCAAACTTTCACAAAAGTCACTTATTTCGAACCCAAAGCACTATCTTATGCGGTGCTGCTTGTACGATACTCGGACTCCTTTGTTCACTTTGTTCACTTTCTAACTTTTAACGGTAAAGGTGCGGGATACGCATGAAAAATTTTAAATAAAGTAAACAGAGAATGTTGCACAAGAAACATGTTCGAAAAGCAAATAAGGATTACAGACTAATTTAATAAAGAAAATATGTATATAAAATCATTCTATTCTTATCAATGCAATCCAAAATATATCAATTAGCAGAAAGTAAATAAAAATAAATAAATAAAAACAAGTAAGAGTGCTCTAGTCGAGATTAGGGGATACCCTGCGCCTGTGAAGAGCCAAATTTCAAATCATTCTACGCTTTTTTTATGCATGCATATAAACAACACATACACACACACACACATATGCACGCAAGCATAAGCGCGCGCTCTGCCAACTGCGCAGTTGACGCAGCGACTGCGCTTGGGCTGCAATCTGGGCATTACTATGGGAACTTAATTGTTTAATAACTTTTCTTAGCGATGGACTTACTGCATCAAACTTTCACAACTTATTAATGGCATTCAAGTCTCTAGTATTTGATTTGCACTTTTTACAAATAGGGGGCTAATGGGGCGTGCCTCCTTCTGCCTGTTACATACATTTTCACAAAACCATTATACCCTGATTTCCCATTTTCAATGGGCTCAGGGTATAAATAGTGTTTGGAAATATAATAATTTGAGCGTTTTATAATCTAATATTTTTTGAATGTAATATCGTAATAAAAAATATAAAAATCAAAAACATTCTTCTAAGAAAAAAGAAACACGTAAAATCTTTGATTGGTAACAGTTTATTTAACTTGATGATTAAAAATAAGAAATAATACTAATTGACACAAGCAAGCGACGTCTTAACATTTAAAACAGTTCATAAAACTAAATTGCGCAAATACTTTATATATTCCATATGTAAACTTATGTACATACTCAACGTCGCGACGTAGAACATATTTCGATTTGTTTCTGTGAGTTATCTTTGCATCTAATACCGAAGAGCAATGTATTCGACAAATGTAGGTGTGTATTATGGATATGAAGGTACTTTAATAGCTAAATAATCTCTAGGCTGTATAAATAATTTAAGACTAAATTAATTTATTAATTATAGTAAGCCACTGACGTACTGTATACATTATAGTACATAAATTCTATGCACACACACGATTCGATGCATGAATGTATGTATGTTCGTATGCATGTATGTTTGTATGTATGTAGTTTAACTTTAACACTTAATGTGCGATTAGAGCTTAGGCATATTCACTTAAATATCGATTTCATAATTTCGATCAATTGCGTTGCATTCGTATGTTGTCATTCACCTGCTCAAAGTAACAACACACGGAACACTCAACAATAGTTTTCATTGTGAAGACTAACCTAAATTAAATTAAAACATATTTCAACATTAAGAGCATATAAAATTCAATGTATCGCAAAGGTTACACAAATTAATCGTTCATAAACGCTGAAGTGCTACGGGCTGTTGCTGCAGCTATAGCAAAAACAAAACAAAAACAAAATATTACTTATACACGTACAACGTACAACAATTATAGAACTACAGCTGCATCAAAATATATAAAATATTGCAATTTGAATTATTTGTAAAACTGGCGAGTACTTTTCGGCTATTGATTCGGATTCTATTATGAATTGAACTCAACTTCTTTAGCATAAGCTTCGTGCTGCATCTTCTCACGTAACCGCGTAATGTCCTCATCAATTCGAACAATTGCACGTATTTTCTGGAAAAAATCAAGGTAATAATTATTATATATATAGGTAAAAGGTGAAAATTTTCAACTTATATTTATTAATTTTTTTAGTAATTTTAAATATTTTTGAATTTTAAATCCAATTAGATTCGAAAATAAATACAAATATAAAATTTAAAAAATATATATAATATAATATAAATAAAATATATAATTAATTTTTAGTAAATAGAATATTACAACTTTAATATATAATTTAAAACAAAACCACTCCTACCAATAGGTGCGAATATATAAAAATAAATATAACAAGTAAGACTGCCCTGCTCGAGACTGCTCGACCAGCAGATACCCTGAGCCCTGTGAAGAGCAAAATTTCAAATCATCCTATATAAACAACACATACACACACATATGCATACACGGATAAGCCTGCGCTCTGCCAACTGCGCAGTTGACGCAGCGACTGCGCTTGGGCTGCAATCTGGGCATTACTATGGGAACTTAATTGTTTAATAACTTTTCTTAGCGATGGACTTACTGCATCAAACTTTCACAACTTATTAATAGCATACATATATGTGTATTTGCCAAAGCACACTTCTCTAGTATTTGATTTGCACATTTCACAAATAGGGGGCTATTGGGGATGAATGGGGCGTGGCATCCAAAATCTTAAGATAACTTAATCTCCGTATCATTACACGTAACTACACTGGAAATTTGAAGTCTCTAGCTCAAACGATGTACAAACTACGCCTTAAAAACATGTTTTCGATAAGCATTAAAATCGATAACATACATATGAAGCAAACTTGCCATGCGCGTGCCATACACGGACCTACAAAAATTTCAGCTGTTTAGCTCGTCTACGTTCTGAAATCGACTAGTCCAAACATACGGACAGACGGACGGACGGACAGGGCTAAATCGACTCAGCTCGTCGTCCTGATCAATAATATATATACTTTGTGGGGTCTGAAACGCCTCCTTCTCCCTCTTACATACATTTAACAAAACCATTATACCTTGATTTGCCATTTTCAATGGGCTCAGGGTATAAAAAGTCTGTGAATTCTTACTTCGCATAAGTCTCCAGGCGTTCTTTTCCATAGCCAAAACATATAGGCTGGAATGTACAGCATCGAAGACAATGCAGTGAACCAACCGAACGCATGTGCCCACCATGGATAGCTGTAGTCCAGATATTTGATTGGCGTCCATTGCACAATGTTAAAGAAGAACACGCCCTGCGCAAATATAAATAAAACACATTGAGCTTAAGTAACTATCTAAAATTTTACATTTCAATAAGTGAATGTGACTTACCAAGCATATTGCAGGTGTTGTGACACACCAACAAAACTTCCACCAAACCGTTGGGTAATATCCAATCATGTCTTTGATGCCATCGTAGAAACGATCAACGCCGTAACACCACGAAATCGAGACACACTCGAAGAATATAAGCCAAAGCAAGCAGAAGCCGCTAACTGCATATGAATCAAGTATTTGGAAAATATACATGCCACCCTGAAAATTATAAAAAAATTTGATTTACAAATCATAATTCAATTCAATTTATATTTCAAATGCTTCAAAACTTTGCTCATACAAGTGTTTAAAAGCTCTATGTCTGAATTTTATAACAAAAAAAAAAAAAAAAAAAAAAAAACTTTCCTTTTTAAATATCTAATTTATATATAATTTATATAATAATTTAAGGTATAGGAGAATGTGAGTATGTGAGTAAAGCACAACAATCATATATGAATATCATTCCAATAGTAATCACATGTGAAGTTTGGTTGAAAGGCCTTTAAATTATTTACTTTTTATAAAAGAACCTAAATTAAATTAAAAGTTTTTGTAAAAAAAAAAAAATATAAATAATTATTTTTAATGTCAGTTTAATCGAATATAAGACTAGAATTAGTTTTTGAATTGTAAAAGAGAAATATAAAGGAAAATATGAAGTATAATAAAACATAAGTCAAGAATATGTATGTGATAGAAGCCAGACTCTTTGAACGATATCTTTGATTAGACACTGATTCTAAAGATACTCATCAATCATTTAATTTTTTTATATTTAGCAACAGTAATCAATTGCGTATCAAAAGTTTTCATACTGTAGATTATTTCTAACCAGATTCAAGTACACATCTAAATACTTATCATCCACTTACTTGTGTTATGCAGGTTAAGCCCACTAAATAGCTCAGCATGCAAACGATGGCTATGAAGATCTCCTTGCGTTTGCGGAGCAGTTGGGGCCACTCGTCGATGATGGCAGTGATGAAGCCTTCCATAGTGCAGAACTGAGAATCTAATCCTATAAGAAGGAGCATGAAAAAGAAGAGACATGACCAAATTTGAGATCCTGGAAGCTGCAGCACCGCCGACGGATACACCAAGAATGCCAACCCAGGACCTATAAGAAAAGATAATATATGGATTCATTAGAGATATATCTATGGCATCAGCAAAGTCTAATAAGACGCACCTGATGCCGCTACCTCGGCCACAGGCCTTTGCTGCTCGTGAGCCATGAATCCAATTACTGAGAATATGACGAAGCCCGCAAACATACTCGTGCTCGAGTTCACTGTGCATACAATCAGCGCATCCCTAAATCAATGCATTAAAATTATGTTTTCTTCTCAAAATAGAATCTACTTACTTATACACATTGTTCGTAAACTTATTGTAACTTCCGAGGGCCACCAAAGTGCCAAGGCCCAGTCCATATGAAAAGAAGATTTGCGTTACGGCATCAATCCAAACCTGAAGAGAAATGCATTTATTGAGGTATTTCATTCATCAACATCAACTATGGCATTATACCTCGGAATGAGTGAGCTTTGAAAAGTTGGGTATGATATAGAACTTAATACCCTCGAGTGCACCAGGCAGGGTAATACCGCGAATCAGTAAAACAGTCAGCAAAACGTAGGGGAAGAGAGCAGTGAAGTATACGACTTTGCCGGTCCATTTAACGCCCTTCCAAATGCAGAAATAGCAGAGAATCCAAACCAGTAACAAGGTACCCGCTAGCTCCCAGCGAATATTACCCAAATCATCAATACCGGAGGATATTTGCAACGCCCTTCGCCTGCCGAGAAAATAAAAGTAATGTCAAAGATATACAATAATGTCTATAGAAAATTTAGTTAGACTGAACAGATAATTCTTTACTGTGCCAATAATTTTCCTGAACTAAGTGTAAGTTGAAATGGCATGCAAAATCAGGTCAAAAGAGTCGGATCCAACACCATAACTGTCACATATACTTGTTCAGGCTCTAATGCTGATAAGATCTAACAATATTCTTTCGCATTTGATATCCTTATGTTTAAATGTGCTAAACTGAAATTCAGGAATTGTTTATATGGATCCTTTAATAACATTTGTTTAAAAGTTATGTGCAGCCATCAACAGGCTTTCACATTCCTAAGAAATCCATTAAAATCTAGTATAAACTATCAGCTATTTGAGAATATTTTTTTCTTTTTACGAATATGTATTATTAGATTTGGTGTTTCGATTCATAAAGAGAAAACATAAATACAAAATATTTCACTCTTCTCATTTCCTTCAATTTTAAATCTCAACTAGTGTTTAAATATATCTTTAGGGATTTTAAGTTTCTCGTTTCTTCTTCTCAGTCCATTCCGACCACAAAACTCAAAATTTTCAAATTTGAACTAGTTTTTAAATATAGCTTTAAGGACGTTTCTAGTTTCTTCTTCTCGGATACTTCCGACCACAAAACTCTTAATTGTTCATTCAAAGATATTTTGCATAAGATTATCTATTCCAACTTAGTTATCTAACATACTTCAAATCAAATTAAATTGATATTTCGTATACAATCAATTTCAAGTCATGCTAAAAAAATGTTTAGCAATAATATAACATGCAATTGCAAATCGTTAAACTTTTATCCGAAACATACTCCCAAAACTCTTTCACTGGATCTGTGAGCTCAGTTGTCGAAATATTTGCGGCTGCCACTGAGCAAACCTTGCTCGCTGATCCATTGATCATCTTATCCCAGCAATGCAGATTCTTCCTCTCATACTGATTGACACAGTTGACTGTGTTCCACCAGTTGTTGCATGTGCGCCATGGAACGTCTATAATTGAAGTGTGTATTAGAATGAAAATATCGTTAATGAGATAGTTTTAGATAGGTTTCAAATACTTACCTGCGCGCATTGACATGAAGAAGTAAAATACTGCCCAGGCCAAGATAACAATATAGTAAACATTCATCCAGCAGGACATCACAGCGGCAGCATATCCAATTCCTTTCATATGAATGTATTTATATTATATATAATACAGTTGAACTGTCGTCTTAAGATCGGCTTACCCTTGAAAATTGGAGCGATTTTGAACACGCCCAGGCCGCCGATGGTCAACATTTGACCCAGCGCCAGTTCCATGAAGAACATCGGAATACCAGCTAGAAACAATGTCAGAATATATGGAAGAATAAACGCACCGCCTCCATTCTTATAGCACAAGTAGGGAAACCGCCAGACATTGCCCAAGCCAATTGCCAGGCCGACTACAGACAGAATGAAATCGAGCTTTGAGCTCCAACTTCCACGCTCAGGCAGGGTGACTTTGGTGAGCTGGAAACGGGTGAAGAATATTAAAGAATCTTTATTATAATGAAGTAAGTGAAACATGTTTTAAATTTGGTCAATGCTTAAACTTGATAGAACAATTACATACATATATTATTCGTCTATCTGGTCAGTCCCATTTCCCTTTGCAAAATAATGACCTTAACTATTTCAAAAATGAGGCTTTATATCCCAAGCTGCACATTTATTTACAACTCCGACAAAAAACAGGAAATGCCAATTAGTATAAAGAATATTTGAGTGCCACATTTGTGCCCTGACTTTTTTTTCTTCTTCTTCTTCTTCTTTTTGTAATGATCACAAATTTTCAAGTAAGAGAAAGAATCAGTTTAGTCCATAGTGAAATCAGTGCTATGTGCGCAGCTGGAATTGTAAAATTGTGTCTCTGTGTGCCATCGAGTGTGGCGCGTGTTATTCGGCGTTACACGCACTCTTACTTTTGAGGGCTTGAGTGTCAGAGAGGTAGTTAGACTTTAGAATAATGCTTTTATTACTTTATCCTTGGTTTTCAAATCCAATGAGATTTCAAGTATCTTTTCTATCTATATAATAAATACTTTCCAATATTGTTTTAAACTTGGAAAATGTTTGTTAGTTTATTACTTTGAATAATTCATATGCTCATACAATATTCAAAATCATATCTAAAACATCTTAAAATAATGCATAAACATATACCATTCTAAACAAAATATAAATAAAACTAATACTTTCAAATTCTTTGATACTGTGAACTGAATATGAAATTTTAACAAAATGTTTTAATTAAATATCAAATTAATTTGAACCTTATCAAATCAAGAGAATATTTTGTCAAACCTCAGTTCCGATATAGAAACCTATTTAACTAAGTTTATATTTTATAAATATCTGAATATACCCAAAAAAAAATGGATTCTCAAAGTAAATTACGTTCAATATATCAAAGAAATAGTTTACTTTCATGAACCTATTTAAAATCTATTTAAATTAAGAATTAATTTTTGATTTATTTTTTATTGAAATTAAAACGCACCTGATGGCTTGTTGAAGTGGCTGTGGTGTCCGTTGCTGCTGTGGCTGATAAGTCTTTTGGGCACAATAGCTTTCCCATTTCGATGGGATCGTGCTTTTGTCGATCTCCGCCATCGCCATCGTTCCCACAATTACTAGACATTTCGTCAGCTTTTTGCGCCCTATTCGTATTTCGATCTGTCGGCGATGGTTATTCTCTGTATAGAAATTTAGACCTGGGAACACACAACAGAAAGGGATTTTAGGCAATTAATAGAATCGCGAATTAAATTGAACAAATATTGTGTTGAAATTGGTTTGCAATTGTGTTTAGATTTTAAATTGTGTTGTGAAGTCCATAAGCACATCTTATTTTAAATATAAACTGAATGTTTTTATTATAGATCCTTATCGATCTGTCTCATAAGAGAATCCCATTAAAGGATATTATCGGATTATTTTAGTTTAATTTTTTTTTTTCAACGGATCTATAGACATATTTCGAATATGTATAGATTTATGTAATCATAAGCATCACAGTAAAACGAATCTGATTTTTCACGCACCCACGACACCCAACCGGGTCACTGGCTAACATCCAACTGAATCTCTCTCGGTCTCCGAGCTCGAGCCACCGCACATTTTCATGAACAAAAGCCCAGTTGATGCCTATTAAAGCAGATATGCCACTAATTTAAGCGATGCTTATGCGAAGCCAGGCTGACTGTCATTTTTACATACAATTTAATTTAATAATGATTTACTGAGAGGGTTCTGACCGCAACCAATGGCTACCTAGAAAACGCGGGCAGCCCATCTACATGCGATATAGGTCCGATCCCAATTGTCTCCCCCTACCCAACTAACACTCTGATCAGTTGCTTACACTTCATATGTCATTTACTACATACTCGTGTACTTGTATGTAGCACATACCGAAGGGGACCCAGATACCATTTTTTCCTCAATTTTTTTGTTTTAGTTGTTGCAAACTGTAAATGTTTTATAACACACTGAAAGTTGTAAAGCAATAAATAGAATTGTGTCCAGAAATACATACATATATGCACATTTATGTTTGAACAAAATTTTAAAAATACTTTTCGCTAAAAAATTCATTTATAAGCTAAAATACATACATATATACGTTATTAAAACAAACAAAAAATAAATAAAATAAAAATATGAAAATTTAATATTTAGTATAATATTCGTAATTTAAATTAATTTTCAATTTATAAAAATATATATTTATTAAATTATTATAGTCCTAACTAAGTATTCATTGATCTGGAACAAATTAGAGCAAATTCCTCAATATACACATATAAATACTACATCTAAGCAAAATATACAATCTTGACTGCTCCTATTGTTGCAAAAGGGGTACGATCGTTTTCTTGGCTCTTGAATTGTGGCTTTGCATACTGACAATTTGCATAATTCTATTTATGAGAGATTCCAAGTAACGAGACAATTCAAGTGTTGTTTCTATTTAGAATATTTGTGCATGCTCTGAAGACAAGACTTCAAGCAGCTTTCGACCTAATACTTGCATGCCATTTGGCTTTTTCAAGGCTGTACATATTTTTTGTATGCTGTGAAATTTGTATGTTGTGGTTGGGGTAGACAAAAACGATATCTCTCAGTCAGTCGGCTCGACACTCTGACCGGTGTGTCGGACTGAATTACTGCTTGCTGGCTAAGAAATCTCCTCTTTGTTGAACTACCTCAAGCCTTTAAGGTTCAGCCCTTCAGCGCTCTAACTGAGCACTGTCATTCTTGTTCGTACGTCTTATGCCTTAAAAACTTTTCAACAAATTCTTTTTCAGGCATCTTTGCTGTTGAATTTAGAGTTTCTACTTGGACATCACTGACAGTTTGATAGACTTCACAATAAGACTAACTTGATGAATAATTATATTATAATATTTATATTCATATAATTTATAATCAAAATAATTATTTACAATATTTGATTAAGATTCATATGTAGTATGTTCTCAATTTTTCTTTTTGTTAAGACCGACTATCCTTTATTCTAATTGTAAGCTCCTATTTGAACTATAAATTGTATAATACAAAACTCATGCCGCTTTATGAACGGTTCTCACTATCATCAATAATATTTGCTGCACAGTCAATGTTCTTCACCAATTCATACATATATATCTTTTAATATTATTAAAATACCCAACTATCTAACTGTATTGTTTCAAATACCCCAAAATTTATTGGCTTTTACTACGTCAATAAATACTTTAATTTATTAGTTTCAAATAGAAAATATTTGAGTAAAAATTTTATAACATTTTCAAACTGTAAGTTTGTATATAGAGATAAGTAAATATATAAGGTACTAAACTATTAAATAGATTTATTTATTATTTAATTGTTGTATTATCTTCTGTTTATTTAAGTTAAATTTAGTTCAGTTGACATTGTTTATTTAATCATAAATTTTATCACAATTAAGTAAAAGGAAACAAAAGCATTTCTTATCCGAAAGACTTTTAATTTAACTGGTTACATTAACCTTTTATATACAAAAGGTTAATTTACTATCTATAGTATAACATATAATATATATAATTTTATTTTTGTAATTAAATTAAATTTCTAAGCCCATGAAGCCCGGTTTTTCTTTTTAAAATTTCATTAACTTGATCACAAATCAGAAGTAAAATTAACTAAATTCATTTAATATGGCATAAACATACATATATGTCTCACTTATAGATATTTCTTTTCACATATACAAAATCATAAAACCTGCCTAGAACTATGCATTCCGAAACCCATTGAGCCTAGGCCCTGAATTCTGTTATTCTCGTTATGAACACCCCATAAATTTTAATGTTAGTGGTAAATGCTCATTTTCCAATCGCATATTATTTGTTTGTTTTGTTTTTTTTTTTTTTTTATTCAAATTGAACTACCCCTCACAGCCCGACAGCCAGAATTTTAAAGCACACGCATATGAACATCAGATGTTCGGTCGGAAATCGGTCATCAAATTTATATTTTTATACCCTTGCAGAGCATGTTGTGATTTTATCACGAACTGTATAACGGACGGTCACCTTATAATGAGAAAACTGCTTTAGATTCCATTGGAGACCGCTTCTCGTTTTGATTTCGTTTCTCTTTACATATATTTTTACTATTCGATTTTCACCTGATTTGGGTTTCACATTCTACAAATTAGCGTAACTATTATTATCGTCGATAGATTTTACAGAGTATTTAAGTGTATTCCACACTTCTCGTCGAAACTGTATCGGGTTTGGTTGCCAAGCGCTAAGCCTATGTACGCTCTATCACACATACCTCAATTGCATTGAATAGGGGCACAACGCACACAGCCATGCTCGCATTACTTCCACATGGATAGATAGATAGATGGATATAATTATTTAATCGTATGCCTCGACACATACACATGCACATTCACACTCAATTGCTAAGTGGCAAAATATCAACATGTGTGCTCGGAAATGCATAATCTTGTTACTAACAGGCTCACTTCCGAATTCGATTATGCCCTCGCAACTAAATATTAAATACACACAAAGCTGACTGGGCTGAGTGTGAGTGATCGCATTATACCCTGTAAGGGTAAACACATAAGCACAAATATATAACTACTCTATGGAGTTATCAATCACTCTTCTCTTTGTTTATTTATTTACTTATTGCTTCTATTGTTTGCCAATCTAAAAATGGCCTTATTCTTAGCATTTCTCTCGATAATTCAGGGTTTTCATTAATAGTTCAATAAATATTAATCTAATTAAACTAAAGAAAAGACTTTAATGCTAAATTGCTAAAAATGATCAGCAACTTCCTGCAGTCACAAAAATTAAATCACGATTCTTTAATCTTAAGTCTTTGTTGTACATATATATTTAAATAATACCACACTTTTCTTTCAGGTTTGGTACATCGAAATTCTCTTTCTATATATATATATATATATATATATATATATAAATATACATATATACATATGGACAGTGCGATATTCTAACAGAAGATTAAGTATCTTCCAACTTGCCAGCGAAATAGTTTTGCCGAATATGCAGAATTGTTTTCTTTTTTTTTAAATTTATTTTATATTTATATTTATTTAGTTATTTTTTTCATAATAAACTTAAAGTACATTTTTGTTTAACCTAATAAATAAATAAATAAAAAATAAACAAAAAGAAATTGCAAAATCAACAAAGCTATTTCACTGGCAAGTTGGAAGATACTTTATCTTCTATTAGAATATCTCTATAGATTTGTAGATCTCTCTCCATCGAAAAATTAATATTTTTGCAAAGAGAATTATTTTTTTTATTTATACGCATTAAATTATAAATGCATTTCTGCGTTTTCCGCTAAGATAAGTTAATTAATATAAATTCATTATAATGAAGTTATGCTAGAGTTTCCAAAAAGAAAAAGAAAACTTTAAGAGCATTATACTAGTACTTGACACTAGTTAGTATGCCTTATATTAGTAGTGAGCAAATATGTTAAAAAGATCTGCAAAAATATTTTCATTTAAGCAGATAATTTCAATAATTAGTTCATGTTTAAGTACGAAACGGATTTTGAAACTTTACTTCTGACTACACCGATTATTATTCTTAATTATTTATAAAGAGACTCATAAATATATTCAGGTGTCATAGAAACTGAAATAACACAGAATTGTATTATCAATTATCCATTGACAGAAATAGATTTTCTTTTGCAGCTTTCTGCCGAGACAGATTTTTACTGTTTCTGTGTAAACTATCTGTACATACATATAAATTGGCTCGAGTGACAGTAAACAGAATACATTAAAACCACAATTGTTCACTTCAATATATCATACATATATCATTGTTAAAGCGTGTAAAATACAAATCACTTTTTTAAACTATAAGATAGATAATATACTTAGTTCCTTTTAGATAAGCTATATATAAACTAGGTACAACCGAATAAAAACTATTATGTATAATTTCATTTCAATTTAATAGAAATTTGTTTTCATATCTAGTTGTAAAAATATACAGCATATATACGGCATATAAAAATATATATATAATAATAAAAATAAAAAAAATAAAAATAAAATATAAATAAATAATATATATATATATATATTTTTTTTTTTTTATTTTCCTTTATTAATTTTTTTTTACATCGTTTATAAATTATTATTTGGAGCTCAAAATACAACTACTATTTGTCGAATCGTATATGCAAAGGGTATTTGCAGTGCCTAACTTTGTTGGTGTATTTATCTTCATCAAAATAACACATCTCGGAGGGCAGGTATATCAGATAAAATATTTCTTTATACACAAAAGTATTTACTTACTTTATTTCATTTAGTGCTCTTCACTCTCATAAATAATCAAAAACAAAATATGCGGCTTAGCGCCTCAAAGAATATGATATTTGGAACTCAACTCTGGTTTGTATAGCAGAAATTATTATTATTTATTTACTTTTCTTTGTTGAGTCTCATTTCAGCATCGTCCTACACAACTCGCCGCGCCTGAAGTGGCGAGCGAGCAATTCAGTTGGATCATAGAAGCGAGAAGTGAGAGATCGATTCAAGTTTCGCTGGACAAGTATATGTTTTCTAATTTCTGCTGATAAATCTAAACAGGCGAATGTATAAAAGCGTGCAGGCATGTGTGTGTGTGTGTGCGCTCGTGTTTATACTACGAATGAATGAATATGAATAATGAAGTACTATATTTTGTTTTCTTTCCCATATTTTACTGCGCAGCTAAACAATGGCAAACGGCTTTGACTTCAACAAATTGTGCACAACTTTTAGCGAGATCTGCCCGGACTTTGGTGAAACGCAACAAACTGGCAAATCGCAGAGCCTGAACTTTGCTAACAAGGTGCTCTTCGAGCTCGGACCCCAGATGTGGCATCTTAAGCGAACTGGCTCAGCCCAAATGTGGCGCTTAATCTTCAATGAGAACGCAAGCGTTTACATCCACAGCTACGCCTTCCAGCACCCGGTCAGCGTTAATCCGCAGCTGCACGACAAGAAGCTCTACCTTACTCTCAAGCAGGCTGGCCTGTTGGCAGCCCGCAAACTATGCTCTCTGCTGAGCGAGCCCTATAACCCAAGAGACAAGGTCCTCCTCACGCCTCTGGCTCGAGCCGTCTTCTTGCCCCAAGACATTACTAAAATTGCCGTCGAGCTGACAGCCCTGCTCGGTCGCAGGGTGGACACCAACGAGGTAGCCAAGGCTGTTATCAGCAGCTGCCAGACGGACGGCTTCCACTTGCAGCACAGTCAGTGCCACATTGCGCTGGCCGCCATTGAGGTGACGGTCGCCGCGGTCGCCCAGCGCCAGAAGCTGCGTGAGAAGACCATCCGGCTCTATGCCAAGCATGGCAAGACTTTCGACAAGGCTCACTACAATGTCTACATCAAGTACTCGAAACTAAGTGCCAGAGCAGCAGATGCAGTGCCGCCCCAGCCAACTGCAGACGATCAAAGCCAGCCCAAAGTGGAGAGCGTAGATGCGGTCTTGCGCAGCATTGCCAAGTCTGTTGATGATCCTCTCAGCGGTGGCACACTGGACATGAACATTGTGGAACCTTCGGCCAGCAGCAGTAAACCCGAATTGCATACAATCACATGCTTAATAGATTCCGAGGAATTGAATATGCAGTTTGGGATTTTTAGAAAAAAGAACTACTGAGGACTGGCAACGCCAAGTTCCGAGATGATTATGGGTAAAGTCTAGCTGGAATTCGGTCACGACTCCTTTATATTTGTCCAAAGAAAAAGAATTAATAAATCAGATATATACATGCTTAAAATATGTTATTGAATGCCTCTAAAAATGTCTAAAATTACATAATTTTTCGAGATTTCCAAGAGTTGTCAAGGTGTATGTACAGGAAGCAATCGGCCAGGATCAACAACGGAACCAAGAACGCCTCACTCGTCGTTTAAAGAAAGCTCTGCTTGGTGAATTTCCCGTTTTAGAGTTTTTATTATATTTTGAATTGTCAAATCAATTTTTTGTATCCGCAAAAACCCGAAATCGATTAGTTAAATTGGCATCGTGGGGACACACTCATTTCTTCCTCCTGCGGGCGGGCACAATGTGAGCGTAGCTCGAATCGGATGTGACCTCAGCACTTGAGGAGACGAGAGAGCTGTGTTTCTCACGCTGCGAATTGAGCAATAGCATGACTCCATCGACGATTTCGTCCAAGCTGACGGGCCGATTGTAGGACAACAGCACCGCCGATATTATCGGCAGCAGTATCACATTGTAGTCCGGCTCCATTAAGGGGTTTGGACTACCACGATTTTTGATCATGTTTAAAATGCACAATTTGTTGTTGATTTGTTGATTTAGTTCTCAAAATGGATTTCTGTGTATGAGTCTGTCAGCCCGAGCTCTGTGATATCTGCCATAACCGACGACTTGATCGGGCTGACAGCTCGGCCCCAGCCAGCTCCAAGTCACATCCGAATCCACATCCATAACTCATTCCTAAGCACTTGTCTGGTCACCGGTTGTTGAATTTCCGCCCTTCTGCCCGTCCGGGGCCAATGAAAAATTCAATTTGAAAAAGTGTCACTTGTCAGCTGGCGATATATGTATGTATGTGCAAGTCTCTCCCCTCCCTGCTCGCTTGCTCTAGGATTGTGGCATTCCCTTTGTTGTCGCTGCTATTTTGCTATTTTGCTATTCCATTTTGCGTTTCGCCTTTTGCGTTTTGCTTTTTTGGCATTGCGAAATATCAATACTACGGATATGCGACAAGCATTTCATATGCAAATTGATCAGAGCCCACAGTTCGCCGAGTCAATAACCAAGAGCCACCCACGCATATGCAAATGAAATGTTTCCCTGGGAAACACTTGAAGCTAGCTGTGATGCGACCCTACGCTGCGGAACATACATATTATTATTACCATTTAACTGTCTTGCATTATCAGCCTTAAAACGATACTATTGAATTTGCCCTTTACTCAAAAGAAGTTGTAATTTAATAGCAGTGGTTTTTAAGAAAGTGTCATTTTCTTAGTAATTCAGTTGTCATCGATGAATTTACCATAGGACCCTACCTTATATATAAGTTAACACATCCAGCATATAAAATCTTTATAATTAACAAAGTTGCAATATTGGTTAATTACAACTGTACCAAAGTCGGCGCTACCTTGCCATTACATTCCATGCGCCGTTGTTACATATACTCACATATAATCGATAACACAGCGATAAGCTAGGGCTAGTTTGACATAAGAACTTTTGTACCTTACATTTTAGTCTATTTCGAGCAATAAAGCTGAGCAGTCATACTAAGTAAACGAGTAATTATTACGTAGCTCCGCACTAATAATTACCAACAATACCTAACTGGCGCCCAACAGTGGTTCGATCTACTCACCCAAAAGTTTATAGCAGCTTCTCAACATCGTTGGAACGACATCGTTGAAGCCGCAACAAAATAAACAAACACCATCAGCGAAGACACCTTTACACAGAATCAACTAAAGTGTTGAGCTAAAAGAAAAAAGTCTGCACCACGTGTCCAGAAAATTCTACGATTAGCAGAGAACAGTTCCAGCGCGGTCAACCACCATCAGCGAAGACACCTTTACACAGAATCAACTAAAGTGTTGAGCCAAAAGGAAAAAAGTCTGCACCACGTGTTCAGAAAATTCTACGATTACCATCACCACCACCATCAGCGAAGACACCTTTACAAAAGAAAAAAAGTCTGCACCACGTGTTCAGAAAATTCTACGATTAGCAGAGAACAGTTCCAGCGCGGTCAACCACCATCAGCGAAGACACCTTTACAACCAACCACACAAAGAGAAAATTATGTAAGTGGAGTGCTTATCTAAAATTAATAAAAAAAATAAATAATAAATAAATTAAAAAAAAAAAAAAAAAAAAAAAAAAAAAATCGTTAGTGTTTGAAATTTGAATCTTTGAAAAATAAATATTTTTAAATAAAACAAATTTCATGAGTGAACGTGAAGTGGAGGGGTACGACTCTGAGATAGAAGAGTTAATAAGAGACATAAGTAAACTAGTGCCAAATCAGATACAAAAAGAAATGGCAACGAGTGGGGAAAATTTGAAAGCGTTGATCGACTATGCAGTAAACGCTGCACTGCAAAACCAAGCACAGTTATTTGAGAAAAAAGTGGATGAAATTAGAAATGAGTTTAAGAATTTATCAGTGTCCGTACCCGAGGTCGAAGTTTTTAAAGATGCGGAAATAATTCCAGGTGTCCGATGCGATGAAACATTAGATATAGTAAAATCGGTTCCAGACTTTGAAGGAAAGCTCGAGACTTATGTTTCGTGGCGGAAAGCCGCACACACTGCATACAAAATTTTTGAAAATTATGTAGGAAGCTCTAAGCATTATCAGGCATTGGGTATATTAAGGAATAAAATAAAAGGCCCTGCCGATATGGTACTGTCGTCATATGACACACCGCTGAATTTTAAGGCAATCATAAACAGACTCGATTTTACGTATGCCGATAAACGCCCCATCTATATAATAGAGCAAGAGTTGTCCGTTCTACGTCAGGGAAATTTAACAATAATCCAATACTATGAGGAAATTGAAAAGAAACTGACACTGCTTATAAATAAAACAATTATGACTTATGATTCCACTCTAGCTGCTTCTCTTAATGAAAAGTACAGAGCAGATGCATTGAGAGTGTTTATCTCAGGCACAAGGAAGTCTCTTAGTGATATTCTCTTCTCGGCAAGACCCAAAGATTTGCCATCAGCTTTGGCTCTAGCACAGGAAGTTGAGTCTAATCACGATCGCTTTAAATTCGCTATTAGTTTCGCAAGAAATAGTGAAGATAAAGCTCAACGTTATGAACAGAGACAGCAGATGCAATCCACTATAGAATGCAATACCCAAAATCAGATTAAAACACCATTTTTCAAGCAGAAGACCCAATACCATAGCCAAAATATGAAACAAGAACCACCCCAACCTATGGACATTGACAATTCATCTCGATTTAGACAAACAACTCAATACCAAAACCAAGGCAGCTCTGGCCAATATCAAAATCAAGTGCAAAAGAGAGCAAATAGTGGAACAGCTAGGTATACAGGTCTCAAACAACAGAGAATTAATCATCTTTCACAAGATGAAAATTCTGCAAATAAATCAGAAAAAGAATATCAACAAGTAGCGGAGTCTGAGGTATCAGATTTAGAAGATGAGGACCAACTTCAAGAAGTCAATTTTTTAGGAATAGCTCCCTGTTACCGTTTGTAGTGCGAACGATATCAGGTAGAACAATCAACTTACTTATAGATACAGGCGCTTCGAAAAATTATATAAAACCAATCCCAGAACTTAAAAATGTAACTAACGTTGAAGAGAAATTTTTAGTTAAGTCACTTCATGGCTTTAACTCCGTTCAAAAGAAATGTCCAATGCACCTTTTTGGCACCACAGCCACATTCTTTTTACTTCCCAGCTTATCCAGCTTCGATGGCATAATAGGACTTGACCTATTAAAGAAAACTAATACCAATCTAGACTTCAAAAATAATATATTAAAAACCGAAACAGGATCCGAGTTAATTCAATATAAAAAGTGCGCAAACGTTAACTTTACTGAGGTAAAGGACATAGAAGTTCCCCAAGAAATTGAAAAAGAATTTAAAGAAATGTTAAAAGAAAAAATAAATACTTTTGCTGATCCCAATGAAGCTCTTCCTTATAACACAAAAATTATCGCTACAATTCGAACTGAAGATGAAAACCCAATTTACTCTAAACTTTATCCCTACCCATTAGGAGTATCCGACTTTGTCAATAATGAAGTTAGGGACATGCTAAGGGATAATATTATCAGGCCTTCTAGGTCACCGTATAATAATCCGGTGTGGGTAGTTGATAAAAAGGGAGTAGACGAACAAGGAAATAGGAAAAAGCGACTTGTTATTGATTTTAGAAAGCTAAATTCAAAAACCGTTGACGATAAATATCCTATACCAAACATAGTAGCCATTCTCTCAAACCTTGGGAAAGCCAAATATTTTACAACACTCGATCTGAAATCGGGATTCCACCAAATACTTCTTGCGGAAAAAGACAGAGAAAAAACTGCATTTTCTGTAGGAAATGGAAAGTATGAATTCTGTAGACTTCCCTTTGGTTTGAAAAACGCCCCCGGAATTTTTCAACGAGCAATCGATGATGTTTTACGAGAACAGATTGGAAAGTCATGCTACGTCTATGTAGATGACGTGATCATATTCTCCGAGAATATGGAAAATCACGTTCATCACATTGCTTGGGTACTGGATAAATTGTGTACCGCTAACATGAGGGTATCACGAGAAAAATCTCACTTTTTTAAAGAAAAGGTTGAATATCTTGGATTCGTGGTTTCCCGTGGCGGCATTACAACTAACCCCAGCAAAATCGAAGCAATCGGCAAATTTGAGCAGCCCACCAACCTGTTCCAAGTCAGATCATTTCTTGGTTTAGCAAGCTATTACAGATGTTTTATAAAAGATTTTGCATCTATAGCCAAACCATTGACAGACATACTGAAGGGTGATAATGGTAAAACAAGTGCAGGACAATCAAAAAAAATTCCGGTTAGTCTGAATGAGAAACAGATATCCGCTTTTGAAAAATTAAAGAATATCTTAATCTCGGAAGATGTAATGCTCCTATACCCTGATTATCAAAAGCCATTTGATTTGACGACAGACGCTTCGTCCTCTGGTTTAGGTGCTGTTTTATCACAAAACAAAAAGCCGATCACCATGATCTCCAGGACTTTAAGAGACAATGAGTTGAACTTCGCCACAAATGAACGCGAGCTACTTGCGATAGTGTGGGCTTTAAAATCCCTAAGGAACTATTTGTACGGTGTCAAAAACTTAAATATTTATACCGACCACCAGCCGCTTACATTTGCAGTCTCAGACAAAAATAGCAATGCAAAAATTAAAAGATGGAAATCATTCATCGATGAGCATAACGCTCAAATCTTCTTCAAGCCGGGAAAAGAAAATTTTGTTGCCGATGCACTATCAAGACAAAACCTTTATGCTTTAGAGGATGATGTTCCATCGGACCTAGCCACTATGCATAGTGAATTATCATTGACATACACTATAGAATCTACTGAAAAACCGATCAACTGTTTCAGGAACCAAATAATTATTGAAGAAAGTATAGCAGCTTCTGAAAAAACTATTATAATGTTCGGACAAAAAACAAGACATATTATACACTTTTCGAATAGAGAAAACTTAATAGAAAAAGTGTGTGATGCGGTTAAAAAAGAAGTAGTAAATGCAATCAAATGCGACCTGCCGATACTAGCATTTATACAGAACAAGCTAGTTGAGACTTTCCCTTCAACCAAATTTTGCCACTCAAATAAATTGGTCATCGATGTTCATGATAGGAATGAGCAAAAAGAAATCATAGTCGCAGAACATAGCAGAGCACATAGAGCAGCGCAAGAGAATATAAAACAAATTCTCCAAGACTATTTTTTCCCAAAAATGACCCGTCTAGCAAACGAAGTAGTTGCAAATTGTAAGACTTGCAGCAAAGGAAAATATCATCGACACCCACAAAAACAGTACATTGGCGAAACGCCAGTCCCTAATCAAGTAGGAGAAATTCTCCATATTGACATTTTTTTTACAGATAAAAAGTATTTTCTAACCTGTATTGATAAATTTTCTAAATTTGCCATTGTTCAGCCCATAGCTTCCAGAACGATAATAGATATTGAATCCCCCATCTTACAGCTCATGAATTTCTACCCTAACACTAAAATTATCTACTGCGATAACGAACCATCGCTGAATTCAGAAACAATAAGGTCTCTTTTAAAAAACCGGTTTAATGTTGATATTGTAAATTCGCCACCACTACATAGTACTTCAAATGGACAGGTAGAAAGATTTCACAGTACTCTTGCAGAAATTGCCAGATGCTTGAAATTAGAAAAACAATTAAATGACACTACTAATATTATACTTCTGGCAACAATAGAATACAATAAATCAATCCACTCAGTCGTTAATAAAAAACCAATCGACATAATTCACGCATCCCCACCAGAATTTGAAGCAGAAATAAGAGAAAAAATATCTAAAGCGCAAGATCTACTACTGAAAAGACAAAACGCAGACAGAAGAAATAGAACTTTTCAAATAGGCGACAAGGTACTTATGAAATTAAATAAAAGACTTGGTAACAAGCTAACTCCTTTGTTTGAGGAAGTCATTGTGGAAGCCGATTTGGGGTCAACGGTTCTTATAAAGGGGAGGGAGGTACACAAGGATAACATAAGATAAGGAAAAAAATAATTATCCTCCCAGTACTTATTCTGCTCTGTATCCTATTTTTACTAGGGTTTGGATCCTTCGCCTTCTACTTCTAGTAGCAGCAGCAGCTAGAAAGATTATCAATTACTCGAACTCGGACTATATTCCCATCACGGACGGAAACGTAGTTATTTGGGAAAATTTTAAAAATTCTAAGACATTCTTCTAATCTCACAATGTACTCGGAAATTGCCGAGGAAACTAACCCACAGCCTCATATGAGAGTAATACTTAAGTCCGATTTAGATACAGTTAAGATCCACCAATTAGATTTTCTAAAAAGAAACCGATTGACACAGAAAACCTCTACCAAACATTATTCACAAGAAGTAAAATTATAATTACTGAATAAAAAACACTAATGTTGTCTATTACGCTTACAAAGATTCAAATTATAAACCCAGCAATCCTTAACTCTAATAACCTTAGCCAAATTTTAAATGAGCACTCTACAGATTTAAACATAATAGATTTAATTAATATAGCTTACATAAAAGTATTGTTAGATCATAATTTTGTACTTCTAATCTTAGCGTAATATATAGGAAAATAACCATGTTTCATATTCAACATAATGAAAATACTTTACTGCGCTGAAAATAACAACGTCGCAGACTGCGGTAATAAAACTATGCATATCAATTGGAAACTGCACCGCTACCGTCATCTCTAAGTTTTGCAACCTCGACACCTTGACACCTTAAGGAAGACCGAGGCCGGCCTTCAAACTAGTGAGGGAGGAGTTAACACATCCAGCATATAAAATCTTTATAATTAACAAAGTTGCAATATTGGTTAATTACAACTGTACCAAAGTCGGCGCTACCTTGCCATTACATTCCATGCGCCGTTGTTACATATACTCACATATAATCGATAACACAGCGATAAGCTAGGGCTAGTTTGACATAAGAACTTTTGTACCTTACATTTTAGTCTATTTCGAGCAATAAAGCTGAGCAGTCATACTAAGTAAACGAGTAATTATTACGTAGCTCCGCACTAATAATTACCAACAATACCTAACTTATACATCAAATAAATGGAGCTCGAACAATTTCTCAATATATATACAATTGGCAATTCCCATAAGTATCCATACAAAACCAAATAATGAAAAAGCATACAGCAAATTGTTAACATTGATAAATTTGAATACTAATTAGAAATTCTATAATCCCAGTTAAAAACCAATCAAAAAACAACCAATGTAAATAATGATCATAAAGCAATGCTTTATCTATTTTATTTTTATTAAATTATTTTTAAACTGAAATAAAGTAAAAATAAATAAACAAAAATTAAAACTAAAAAAAAATTAATAAAAACCTCAGTGTCATTATGTAATTGTAAAATTGTTATTTATTAATTTATTTTTATTTTGTTATTTATTTATTTATCTATTTCATTTTTCTTTTTTTTTTCTTTATTATATATTTACGTGGGGATAGAGTATAATTATAATAATAATTATATATAATCTATATGTAACAAATATATATATATAATTATAATAATCTATATGTAACAAATGGAGCGTTTTGGTGGGATGGGGTTACGAAAACAAGGCAACGCTACGTTGCTCGTCTAGAGACTTTCAATAGCAATCCTTGTCACTGGTAATTCAAGTTGACACACAGCCTCCACGATCGGCCCCACTGGATAGCGATTGGGCAGCCGACCAATCGTGAACTAATGTGTGCAGCGACTTTAGAAGAAATAGAAAGATGGAACTTACTAAAGTGAAATCTTTGACCGACCCCTGACTTCGAAAAAATACACGATTTTTGAAATGTTTGCCCCTGGGCTGACAGCTGCCGCATTCTAGGACCTCAGTAAGCAGGAGTGACATCCTGCAGAAATGGCTCCTAGGTCAATGCTGCAGCTGCCTCCGTCCCGTTAAAACCCTGGCAGGCCTCCAAGTACGTTCGAAGATCGTCACCAACTGAATTTTCATTGGTGGTACAGGTTTAAGTTGATATATATCCTTAATTTGTGCAAGATCCTGGCTCTGAACATTGACTCCCATAAGGACCAACGTCAACCCTCGCATGGCCTCCCTGCTATGCACAGATAACCATGAGGATCGCTTGAGTAACTGTACACCCGATCTAAGATAGCGGCTTGGAGTCGGGACCCCTTAAAATGGAATCTAGAAAAACCCCAATAACAAAAAAAACAATCAGTGGAACTCCACTAGAAGAAAGTGAGGCCCGTTTCACGGACCCACGGCTGGGCTTTGGCAAAAGCTCAAAAATGCAAAGGAGCCCTGTAGCACAGGCGCCAAGAAGTGTGGAGGAAACTCCAAAAACCGCTGCGGCGGAAGTAGGTGTCCCAAACACTGTTGCAGAGGCGGTAATCTCTCCAAGGCATGAGTACATGTTGAAACTCCGGGCCGAGGAAGAGGATGCCATTCTAAAATGTCGCCAGGCGCTGCGGCGTATAAAGACCGCTGTCGCTAAGCAAAAAAACATCAGTCTAGATGTTAAAAGCGGGGTATCCGACCTAGACGAACTACTCGATATTCTAGGACACTGCAGGAACTCCTGGAAGAAGCTGGAAGCTGAAGCAACTAAGCAGAAGCAATTAGAACCAGCAGCAGAGGCACGGATCTTGGAAACGGTGGAAACACCTACCATTCAAAAGAGACAAGCCCCTAGCCCCCTAGAGTCTGAGTCCGGCAAAAAACTTTGCAAGGGACAACAGAACTTGTGGCAAAAAGTCACCAGAAAAGGGACTTCATAAACAAAGAGCGGAAAAGACTACTTCGGCACCCGCAGAAAAGCCGAAAGTAGTAAAACAACCAGCAAAAAAAGAGAAGAAGAAACCTCCCCGCTCAGAAGCAGTCCTCATAAAACCTGAAAGTGGACAAAGCTACGTAGATGTTTTACGAAACATACGCAGCACAATCCAACAAGACGAAAAGGCAAACGTGAGAGGCATAAGGAAAACCCGATCCGGGGCACTCCTTGTAGAACTGAGCAGAGGGGAAAAGTTACAACCAGAACTAGTTGAAAAACTAAAGGCTACCGTTAAGAAAACAGCTACGGTAGCCGAGTTAAAGCCTACAGCGACAGTTGAGATCCGAGATCTAGACTCACTAACTGTAGAGTCTGAGGTGGCTGAGGCAGTGCGACAAGTCCTTGATAATTCATCAGTGGACTTGCGCATAAAAGTCACTGCCCCAAACAGTCGAGAGCAAGTAAGGGCCTTTGTAACTTTAGAAAGCCAACTAGCGGAGACGTTGCTGAGCTCAGACATTAAAATTGGTTTTGTCAGGGCTAGGCCCAGGATGTGTCAACCCATCCGCAGATGCTACAGATGCTTCGGGGTCGGCCATCTGCAGACCAACTGCACAGGGCCGGACAGAAGTGGTGGTGGCATCTGCATTAGGTGTGGTGAATCAGGTCACAAGATGAAAGACTGCAAAAAACCACCAAAATGCTGCATTTGCATGGATGCGGGGCGTACTTCTGTTGATCACATGCCGGGATCGCAGAAATGCCCAAGCACACGACAAAATACAGCAAAAAAGTTGAAAATTCTCCAAGGTAATCTACATCGGAGCAAAACGGCAGATGCACTTTTGACACAGATAGTAGCAGAACATGCTATAGATGTAGTGATCATCAGTGAGCAATATAAGCGAAAAGAGAACGGAGTTTGGTTAGATGACGACACCAAGACTGCGGCCATATGGATCCCCAGTAGTAGTGGACAACAGCCACTAGAAAGCAAGATGGGAAACTGCTACGTCTACGCACGCTTCAGAGAAGTCGCAGTAGTCAGTTGCTACCTAACCCCTAGCGATGACATAAGCACCTTCCAGAATAAACTCGATGCAATCGAGGATCTCCTCGTGGATCGACGGCAGCCCTTCATTGTGGCAGGCGATCAGAATGCACGAGCAGTAGATTGGGGAATGTCCTCTACTAACTCTAGAGGACGAAAAATTATGGATATGGCCGCTAGGTCCGGGTTAGTGGTAGCAAACCGCGGAAGCAGACCGACCTTCCATAGGCCGGGATGTGAAGGCACAATACCTGACGTAACCTTTGGATCCGAACACATCGTAGATCGGATAAAGGACTGGAAGATACTCGATGACTTCACGGGAAGTGATCACGAGTATATCTCATATGATTTCCATAATATCAGTCAGCAAAACCACTCACCATACTCAAGAAAGACTTCCCACAGATGGGACATAAGTAAGGTGGATACAGGCAAACTACTAGCTGAATTAGATAGGCGAGAACGACATTTCGACGGCACATTGACGTCGAAGCAAGTGGTCGAAAGAAGCCTAACAGCTATGGAAAGAGCGTGTAACGTATCGATGCCAAAAACGCACAGCAAACACGGAGGTAGACGACAGGCGTACTGGTGGAACCACGATATCGCAGAAAAAAGGAAAGTATGCATACAATGTAGAAGAAGGCTAACAAGGGCACGACGCTCTGGAAATTTCACGACGGAAGCGTTAGCAGCCAAGATTGCGAGAAAAGAACTGTCGATTGCTATCACACGCAGTAAGCATGACAAGTGGAAAGAGCTCTGCAATGATATAAATAAAGACCCTTGGGGACTTGGCTACAAGATAGTCATGAAGAAGCTGAGAAACTACGGAGCAGTGCCAAACGTGGATGATGACACGATGGATCACATAGTGGAAACACTATTTCCAGCACACATCCACGAGGCGCATGAGCGAGCACCCGTAGAGTTCGATGGTTCAGTCCCAGAGTTCACCGAGGAAGAACTCAATATTGCAGCTCTCTCCCTGAAGAACAAGAAAGCGCCGGGACCAGATAATATACCGGCAGAGATACTGAAGGTGATAGCATCAGGACGTCCTACTTTTCTACTTAGGATGTATAACGCATGTCTAAAAGAAAGGATATTCCCAGAAGCGTGGAAGGAACAGAGACTGGTGCTCATTAGCAAAGGCAAAGGCGATCCCAACACACCTTCGGCTTATCGCCCATTGTGTATGTTAAACACAGCTGGAAAGCTTTTAGAAAAGCTCATTAGACCCAGACTACTCGCCGCAGTAGAGGCTGCTGGAGGACTTAGCCCCAGGCAACATGGGTTCAGAGCTGGAAAATCCACAATGGGAGCCATCGATGAAGTGGTTCAGGCAGCCAGAGCTACGCAAAGAGGAAATGCATACTCGCGCCCGGTAGTTCTGCTAGCAACGCTGGACGTTAAAAACGCCTTTAATAGTGTAAGGTGGACCGATATGCTTACTTCCTTGGAATACCGCTTCCAGATACCGGAGTACCTCATGAATATGATCAGGAGCTATTTGCAGGATCGAATACTCCTGTACTCCACGCAAACTGGAACAAAACGGTACAGAGTGACTGGAGGAGCTGCACAGGGGTCAATCCTGGGACCAGACCTGTGGAATATCAGCTACGACGACATCCTAAGACTGGAAATGCCTGAAGACACCTTCCTTATTGGTTATGCCGACGATATCGCAGCCGTCATTACTGCCAGAAACACCATAGAGGCCCAAAAGAGACTTACCCAAGTCATGATCCGCACACAGACATGGCTCAGCTCTCGAGGATTGGAGCTTGCTACCCATAAAACAGAGTTACTTCTGTTCACGGGGAAGCAGATCCCAACCGAAATAGAGATGCGAGTAAGCGGAAACCTGATAAGGACGCAGAGGACAGTGAACTATCTAGGCGTCAGACTGGACAGTAAACTTACCTTCTGGGAACAACTGAAGTATGCCACGCGGAAAACAGCGACAGCAACGGGGTCTCTGAGTAGACTGATGGCAAACGTTGACGGCCCGACGGCAGGAAAACGGAGACTCCTCATGGAAGCGACAAATGCAATACTGCTATATGGCAGTGAAGTATGGGCGGACACCTTAAAGGCGAATGTAAGGCGAAAACCGATGCTAGCTGTGCAACGAAGAGCAGCCTTAAGGATAACATCGGCGTACCGCACAGTCTCCGGGGCGGCCGTGACTGTGATAGCAGCAGTCATACCGGTTGACTTGCTTGCCCAAGAGCGCAAAAAAATATGGAATCTTCGGCAAAGAGGAGAATTCTCAGAACATGCGGCAAAGAGCATACGACAGCAAACCATAGTCTCGTGGAAGGCGAGATGGTCATGCGAAAGGTATGGAAGATGGACCGCTAAAATAATCCCCGATCTAGAGAAGTGGATAAATAGAAAGCACGGTGAAACGTCTTTCTATTTGACACAACTACTCTCCGGACATGGATACTTTCGAAAGTACCTAAATAAAATGGGGAAAACTGCCGAATCCAGCTGCATTTACTGCGAAAATGCAATGGACGATGCAGAACACACCTTCTTCAACTGCAAAAGATGGTCGGAAGAAAGAATCGACCTGGCAGAAACAGTAGGTGAAGTCAAAGTAGAGACATTAGTACAGCAAATGTGCAGCAGTATAGACGCTTGGAAAAAAGTCTATGACTTCGCCGAAAAGGTTCTGCGGCGGAAGAAGTATGACCTGGACGCAGGCACACAGAGGGCAACGCTCATTTAGAGCACACTGTGGGGTTCCACCTTGAAGGTTAATGCGGGATATCTCCTGGTTCCAAGGTGGATTTGAGCCCCAGAAGAGGAGGATTTTTTAGTCGGTAAGCAGTTATGCAGTCCGACACACCGGTCAAAGTTACGACATGACTGACGGTGCATAAAGCATTTTTTCCTACCTCAGTTCAACAAAAAAAAAAAAAAAAAAAAAAAAATGGAGCGTTTTCATAATATTCTATGATTCATAGAAATAAAATAAACGTTATATTGAAATAAGTATACGCCTATATGTAATATGATCGCAACTGGCAGGAGTAGTCGACCAGGGAATTCTTTAAGCATAAAGAGCAGCGCGAAAACTACGAAATATTCAACTATCATACGAGTTATTGTAAGTTTTCCGTATTATATTTTAAATGTAAAAATTAAAAGATGAGTTCAAAATTGGAGTTTAGAATAGTTTCTCGAGTATTGAAATTAATAGTAATGTATACAAAATAAGAATAGATATCGCCAAAATAGAATTATAAATTATCATACATACATATAAGAAAACATTTTGAAGGTATTACCCATATGTTTAAATTTTTCCATTATTGCGCCAGATAGTACAGAGCAAGTAACACTTATTTGTTGACGGAAGTACATATGCGTATATGTATGCATATAAATATTTTTAGTTCTTGTAACTATTATTTAAATGATGTGTAAATAATAAATTATATTACAAGCCTCTGTCAAAATATGGACGGTGAATTAAGTGGCCCACTGTATGTACTTATATGCATACATATGTTTAATAAAATTACATTTTATATACTGAGCTTTAATATCTATATAGAGAAACGCGTAGAGACAAGAGGATATCAGCCATCATCGGCCTATAAATCGGCTATATAAATAAGAAATAAATTGATATTCTTTATGGGCTAAGAAATGCCAGTACTCAAAACATTATGTCACAATCACATACACTGTACAGGCGGTACGTTTACTTAAGCGGTACAGTGTAAATATTTTCAGCTCTTTCGGAGTATAGGAGATTGTTAATACAAGGGATGAAGGCGAAGACGCTGAAACGTCTTCAATCTAATTTTCATTTTTATAATTGAAATAAATTTGTTAGTTAAAGTTTAATAGTAAATGTTCTTTTTCACAAAATAATGTAAAATATTTAAAAATTAATAATTATTTACTATTATTATTATTTGTGGTACACACTTTATTCTTATATCATATTTTTATTTTTACTTTTTCTTTATTACCAAATTGCTAATTTTTATCTTATAATTTTTAATCAAAGACAAGAATTTCTATTAGATAATTTCTGTATCAAACGTATATCGATTCGTTCGAACTTTTGCAGCCCTGGCGATAGATTCCGAAGTACTCACACATACAAAGCTAGGCGGCGGGATCGAATATCATCTCTCTTTACTCATAGCTTGTCCGATTTTGATTTTCGCTTTGCGCCGCAGTCGAGAAAACTTCAGTTCGCGACTATAAGCAAAAGAACAAACATTGAGAGTCCAAGCGGTTCCGTCAGTGGTCTACAGAAAACAAAGAAAATGTAAACAAAGATTACAGTTGGAATATATGTATTTCAATCGTTATAGATATAATTAATTCTATGTACTATATATAAACTATACGTTTCATGTGTAATGTGATTGAAGATCGTATCGTAATATCGTATATGTACACGCGTTCGTTTGTTAAGAAGAAAAACATGATAATTCTATTTAAATTGCTGCACTAAAGAGATTCCATGCTCAGTGTTTCAGTCTTTTTATCGGAACTTGAGTTGAGCTCGAATACACTTACTCATACATACATGTCTGTAAACAATGCCGCACAAGTAGCAATATTTCTGTGGACGTTGTTAAAGTATAATATATACATACATGTATAGTCTTGCTGAACGCTGATATATAGAGGTTTTTTTTAAATCGTTAAATCTTAAGTGCTAAGTAGAGAAACTTTAATTATAATTCCAGTCATACTTAAATATTTGTATATGTATCTGGTTCTTCAAGTTCGTGTAGCCAAACTCAGTCATTCGATAAGGAATAAAGTGATATAATAACATATTTATTTATTTCAGTTATATTTAGTGAATTCGAACTATATTTCGTAATTACTACTAGTTTTAGTTCTCTTCACACGATATAGCTCTTCATATAAGTGTTTTCTTATATGACCTTTCTCTCTCTATCTCTCTTTATCTTACTCTCACTATCTCTCTTTCTTTTACTCTCTCTATCTCTCTTTCTTTTACTCTCTCTATCTCTACCTCTCTCTCTCTCCCTATCTCCATCTCTTTCTCTCTCTCTCTCTCTCACTCTCTCACTCTCTCACTCTCTCTCTCTCTCTCTCTCTGTGTTCACTTTCTCACATCCGAAACTAAACCAAATCTCATTATCATGTAAAGAAAAGTTTTCTATTACTCCCTTGCAGATGAGTGACAAAGCAAAGCCAAAATTTATTTTCGATTTTGAAAAGTTAAGAAAGACTTTCACTGAGATCTGCCCAGACTTCTGCGCCGAGCCGAGCTATGCCAATGCCACAGTAAGTCGCCGCTTCGCCGAGCATGTGATCTTCGAGTACAGCAAGGAGGTCAAAGAGGCCAAGGCGAAGAACGTCGACGAGATCAGGAAAATGTCGCTGGAGACGAAGTGCCCGCAAGGCTATCCAGTAAAGAACAGGGTGAGCGTAGTGCTGCACTCCAGAAATCCGGCGCCGCCAAAGCAGCCAAGCCTGGTGAACGGCAATCTGGAGCTGACCTTCAAGCAGGCCAGCCTGCTGGCCGTGGCCAAGTACTGTCAGCTGGTGCCGCATCTGGTGCAGCGCGATGAGATAGTGCTCACTCCGTTGGCCGGGGCGGTCTTCGCCAAGGAGGATATACCGGAGCTTGCCAAGGTGCTGCGCGAGCCAGTGGCCGAGCTGGTAATGGCCATCATCAGCAGTTGCCAGACGGATGGCTACTACCTGCAGCACAGCCGCTGCGAAATCGCACTCGCCGCCCTCATCAAGACGGTGAGCGATCTGAAGATGCGAGCCTCGCTCGTCAAGAAGACCATCAAGATGTACAAGCTGTGTGGCAAGGATTTCGAGATGGGCCGGTTCCAAATATGCATCAGATTCCTCAAGTCCGATAGCAAACCGAATCACTCGAGCCATGAGATCGAAGACATTTTTTCAAGTGTAATGGCTATCGACGTAAAAGCCGACCAAAAGCCCGTACATTCCATGCCGAAGCCCAAGATGACTTGCGCCGCTAACTTCAGCGGAAAAACTCTTCAAAGCAACAAAAAATGAAATCTTATCTTTTTTTTTTTAATTTTGTACTTATTGCGTGGAAAATGTGAAGGGAAAACTGCATCAAACATTCGATGGTTTCTTATGCCACGAGCTTTAAATTTGAAATTGGATAAATCAATCCTAAATCATCCAGAAGTGGATTGAAGTCCTTCACATAAATATTTCTATATTTGCTGTCCTACTGTCTTTGACAACAAATATAATTAAAAAATATTAAAAAAAAAAAAAGAAAACATTAAACCATAAAAATGGTATATAATATACATATAAGCATTATTATATCCAACTGTATCTTTCATGAAACTCAATAAATATCTTCTTGCTCTTCGTTTCACAAATCTTAATGTCTACACTTAATTTGTGTCTGTTCTTCTTTAAATATATCAAATGGAGCTTGACTGGAAAGAGACGCAAATATGACATATGAAAAACCAACTGGAAATTCTTAAGAGTTAATCCCATCAGGTAAAACTTCACCAAGAACTATTTGAAAATATTTAAATATTTGTCTAAATTATATTTTTAAACATTTTTCCAGATTTTTCACACAATTTGGAGATAGGAGATAGTTGAACATATTAGGCCTATCTCAATGAATACACTACAAATAAATTCCAAGCGAATCGCATCCAATTAGTTTAAACTTGAACCAACTGATGTCCGTACAACGCCGCAGACATTGGCGTGGATCAATGAGTTAGAAGTTTGAGCTTTAAGTTTGCTTTATTGTTCGTAATGTTGACTGGGAAGGCAGAGCTTATTGTAAGATTTAAGTTGCTTGTTTGTGGTGTTTTCTGGTTAAAGTTCTACTTTTGCGTTTTGTTGCCGTGGCGACGACAAAGCCTTACGGAGATTATGCCGTGACTAGTCCGGCGGGGAGGAAGTGGCATTGCTTAGACCCTTTTGCGGTTTCTGCGTCGCTCGCAAAACTTTGGCACTAAATGTGCCGACGCTGAAAAGCCTTTAAGTTGCGTGGGATATCACAGGAATATCTAAGGCAAAATGTATAGTTGATAAGCGGCAAGGGACCAAAAAAAATAAATAAAACAAACATGAAAAAGGAAAGCAAGGCACCTTTTTCATAGCCTCAGGCATTAGTGGAAAAGGGGCTCCCAATTATTAGAAATAATATTTCAGCATTATCATTATTTTAATAGACTGTTGGACTAATTAATTTGTAGCTTTACAAGATTTTTGTTTTTTTTTTTCAGAGCATTGTGATTTGCAATTTACTTCAAAGAAGTGTAAAGGTCTTTACAAAAATATTTAATATATAAAAAATTAAAATTTGTCATTAAACTTAAGAAATATAATTGACTTCTGAATTTAATATAATCTTATTGGGATTGAAAAGTATTTAAATACAAATATAAAAGACAACAGCAGGAGAATATACACGAATTTTTGTCCAAGTCCTGCGCTTTACTATTTGAATATTAGCGGTCAAGATCAACTAATCGAAATCAGCAACACAGAAGCGGAGAAACGATTCAGTGTTGGTAAACGTGAGCTATCGATGCCGGTGTGTCGATATTGCATTATCATCCCTGGGCATAAATAAGCGGCAAAGGAAGCATCAAAACATACAATCAAAATACGAGCGGATTTGGCTAAATGCGCTGATATACATTCATTATAAATGGAATCCATAAATTTTAACGATTTCTCCGCCAAGGAGCGCCACGAGATAATCACGGCGTTTCTCATTAAAATGCGCAAAGCCAATTCGATGCACAGCGCGCACAGTTTCTTTCAATATTATCTAAAGCAATTTTACAAGATGCCAACAAAACTGCTCGACGACATAATCTACTGCCAGCGCGCTATGAAAAACTATCTTTCCGTGCATCAGGTAATATTTGTTAGCGCCAGCTTCGGTTAGTTGTGAAATATTTTCATGTTATGTTCTCTAACTTTTGCAGACCATCACAAATGTCTTCGAAGAGCAAGCAAATGCCGTAAGTTGTCGTTGTTATTGTTTTTGTTATACCCTGGAACAGGTCATAGAACTTGGGGTATATTTGTTGTGTTAAAATTGATCAGAAGCTGTGACTTCACATATTCGTGATTAGATTAATTTAGAAATGTGCTTCTATCCTGGCGTATGAATGCATTTATCTCGATTTGGTATATTCGGAATCAGAAATATTTAACTTATATATAAGGATGTCTTTTTCGATCACTTATACAATATCTGGTTTATACCGTTACACTTATACAATATATTTATTATCAATTGTTAGACGTGCAGAAATTACAGGGTATATACTAGTCGGTCACACCCGATTAGAGGAGTTTTCTATAAACTTCTTGCATTTTCATTTTTATTTTGTAGGATCCCAACACCAAAAACAATTATCTACTGGAGATAGAAGACACTCTGCATGAGATCAATGCGGAGTGTCAATACCTGATGCTTCGCCTGGAAGACGACATCGAGGCCTTTTGTTTACCCTTCACGGAGCAACAGCTGCAGCCCAACGGCAATTTGATCAGCGAAATGGTCAGTGAAGCCATCGTCCCATTGGTCTGCACCAAAAGCCTCCTGCCCTTCAAGCCCCATACGGTGACAGAGCGTCCCACAGAGAACCAATTGCTGCGCAAATACTTCACTATCGAGCCCGACAAAGCGAACTCGTTAGGCGCCAAAAATGAAGTCACAAAGCCCACAAAATCGACAACTAAGAAAACCGTTGTGAATGTAGTTGCTCCTGTTGCTCGTGCTGCTGCCGCTCCTCCTCCCACTGCCGTTGTTCGTGCTACTGCAGCTGCTCGTCCCACAGCTGCTGCTGCTCGTGCTGCTGGCCCTCCGGCTCCTGCTGCTCGTGCTGCTGCTGCTCGTACTCCTCTTCCTACTGCTGCTGCTGCTGCTCTCCCTAAATCGAGCAGCAAATCATCAACAAAGACAACCCCATCCGAGGCAGCCAGCAAGAGCGATGCAGTGAATGCCAGTCGCCTTCATTTGCAGGCGGCTCTGAAGCGAGCGCGCCTTAACAAGCAGCAGGTAAACAGCGATGCCAAAGCGCCGAGTCCCAAGGAAACGTTCCTGCAATCCTTTGGCCTTTGCACACAGCTGGAGCACAAGCGTCTGCTACTGGCCCAGGCGCTGGTTCCCAAGCGCGTTCGAAAACCCATACAGAACTAGTCGACTCGTTGCTAGAAGTACAATTATTAAGTTTTATAAAGTTTATAATGTTGCCTCTGAAGAGCGTTTAAGTACCCGAGCTATATGCGTTAACTAATCCTAGTTACACTCTTAGAAATGTGTAGATTGATATTAATTATATTATTTTATAATTGTCGCCCGAGACATGATTATGCTTTAACTAAACCTAGTTAAG
The DNA here is from genome assembly GCA_035045145.1 of Drosophila meridionalis. Classification (NCBI taxonomy): domain Eukaryota; kingdom Metazoa; phylum Arthropoda; class Insecta; order Diptera; family Drosophilidae; genus Drosophila; species Drosophila meridionalis. Next base: position 1,486,233 of record JAWNPG010000023.1, read on the forward strand.
CCACGGAATATCTAAACTTGTGTATATCATTGCATTTACTTATTTTATAATTTTGCATTAATGACGAACAAATAAATCACATTTTGTAAGAACTGCGTTGCTGTACAGCGGCCGGAAGGAGAAGGTCGGAGAGAAGCAACATTTCATGGCATTATTCAGGGAGGTTTTCCCTTGTCTAAGACGAACAAAACAACGCAAAGGACAATGGCGCCTAATAGCCCGTTGATGGCGTTGCCTTAGGTGCCGGAACAGTTGAACGTACGGGCAACAGTGGCTCGCTCATTTATCATTTACACACCAACGCACGCTGGCGCACAGATGAACAATACCAGATCCAGATACACGGATGCGCAGCGAGAGCTTTGGGTTCAGGTTACTTTTTTATTGCGCCTATGCGGCAGCATAGACTAGGCAATTCGGTAAGTAGAGTGGACTAAAGAACCATTTGATACGGCCACCTATAACCTCTAGCAACTCCAACGCCAACGCCGACCCGACCATTACATTTGCATTGATGTAATCAGCTTGTGGCCGGGTCGTCAAATCGCTCGAAAAAATGCCAAGCAACATTCCGCTGAATTGCTGTGCGGCAGCTGCACAGCACCGATTCGCCTCCAGCCACCCAGGCAACCCTCGTCCCTTTTATATTGCGCTACAAATTGTTTGTTTTCGTTCGCAACCCTTTTAATTTTGTGGCAGGTAAATCCGTATCACGTAAATAGTAATCCAATAAAATAGATTGGGTTGCGTTTTGTGCTGCCTCAACAATTTATACTCACAGATCATAAATTAACATACAAAAAAAATTTTCAGATTAAACAATATGTCTTAAATGTAATATTTATTAATTAAAGCATTAATTTGTATTTTTGTTAAATGTTTTTTCTTGAGTAACTTTTAAATGTCGATAAGCGATAAATTCACAACTTTGCGCGCTTGTAGCCAGGGCTGCATAAAGCCTCGATTTTTTTTTGTTATTGAATAACCGAACAGCTGTTTGCAGCATTTGGACGCAGCAACTAGCAAAGTTTTGTGTAACTTTCTTGTGCTTTATAATGGTTCTACTATATCGAAGCGAACTGATTCGACAAATCTTAAGACGTTGCCATCGTGCGGGTATGTATGTAGCTAACAACGCATGCAAATGGCGAGATTTGTAATTTTTCTTTCCTCAATTTAGTTGCGGCAACCAAGAGCAGCGCCGGCCTGACATGTTTCCACGGAGTCTGGCCGCCAGCGGAGAGAAAAGACTTTGAGCAGGACATGCGTATCGTGCCCGATTTCATAAGCGAGGCCGAGGAGAAGCAGCTGCATGAGGAAATTGAACCGTACATGAGCCGGCTGCGCTATGAATTTGATCACTGGGACGATGTGAGTATTGGAGGAGTGTCCAACCAGTTGTTGCTCCAGTTTAACCAACTCTGATGTAGGCGATTCATGGCTTTCGGGAGACTGAGCGCAAGAAATGGTATCCCAAAAATCGTGAGCTCTTGGAGCGCGTGCGTGAAGTGGCCTTCAATGGCGCCATTATGCCCTACGTGCACATTTTGGATCTAGCCGCCGACGGCGTCATCAAGCCACATGTGGACAGCGTTCGCGTGAGTCTAGCGAATCCTTGGCATTGCTGGATTTGAATTATTTCTGTATATCTTTGTCAGTACTGCGGCGACACCATATCCGGCATCAGCTTGCTCAGCGACAGCGTCATGCGCCTGGTTCGCACAGATGCCCAAAACCATCAGCAGACCAGCTCCAGTGATAACGCAGAAGATGCCGCGTATCGCCAGCAGCCGGCGGCGACGCTGGAGAACAACTTCTATGCGGATCTCCTGCTGCCTCGTCGTTCACTCTACATAATGAGCCACACGGCGCGCTATAATTTCACACACGAAATCCTCGCCAACGAGCACTCCAAGTTCCTTGGCAATCCCGTTCCGAAAACACGCCGTATTTCCATCATTTGCCGCAATGAACCTTAAACAGCAAAGTTAAATTTATATTGTTGATTTTATAAAAGTTTATACAAATACGTTAAGAACTGTTTCCTTATATACAATTGTTTATAAAAGTTTTTTTGAAAACTGCGAAATTTGTTTACTTATAATTTTAGATTGGGATTTGTTTATATAGGAATTCCTTAAACTGCTCTGTTAACAAATCGCTGTGTCAATATTTTCTGCGCCTCGGCATGTGATAAGCAGACATGACGATTTGCAAACGATGCCATTCATCTTGGAGATAACTCAGCTGTGAGTTTCCTCCGCTTATGAGCATCATTCATGATTCCTGTGCGTGGTATGCTGCAGGCTGGCAGGCGAGGAAGCATCCCTTGCCCACTCTCTTTACATAGCGCACAAAAGCTCGCTCTCTTTCGTACTCTTGCGCTGTTAGTTTGCAAATGAGATCCACACGACTGTTAACAGAACCTTAACAGCGGCAGACTGTTAAGCGAACTCCGCAGCTTAACGTAATCAAGAATTTACAGCTCAATTAGCAATTTGTAAAATATAGTGATAAATAATAATTTTTTTTAAATATATGTGAAATATAAAATAAATTTAAATATACAAAATATAAAAAATTAAACATTCATATATTAATATCAAAGAAAATTGTATCCTTAAAGCGAATAATAATTTCATAATAATAATTTGCCAAATCCACATGGAATTTATTATTTTGGCATATATTGCAGTTACGGTTAGACAACTTGGAGCTAATAACCAAGCATATATTTTTGTTTCGTTTATTTATTTAATTTTTTTTAATTAAATTTTCTTTACTTTACATTTCGTTCAATAATTTTTTAAATATATGATAATATAAATTTAAATAAAAATTAAATAATTTTGTTTCCCTTTTTTTCTTTGAATAATTAAAACAATAAATATTTTGATATATTTTTTACCAAAGTATCAGTGTGCCGATACCAAAATTTAGTCAGATTCGATAGGGTAAATCGTGTTTAACTTTTGAATAGAATTGCGAATTAATTTCGACATCACTTTATGGTCGAATTTTAGAACAGAATCTGTAATAGACCTTTATAGACCGAGCTCACTTAAGAGTTGACTAAGTAACAGATTCCTCTTACATTACATTCCTAATGAGCTAAACGATTATAATATCAGAGGAAAAATAAAATTGTTTTTCAAAAATTATAAATTTATAAAAATACAATAAAATTATAAATGAGCCTTCAACTTAACACTTTCGTAATTACATTTTGCCATGAGATCACTTTAGACTTTTTTTTTAGCAGTAAACGGCATTCAACATATTTACGCTTATTTTCACAGCTGGGGCCCGGTATACCCTGTTGGCATTATAAGTTAGTAGAGTCGTAGTAATAAAGCTTATAGCCAAAGAGTATTTTTGTAATAATGTACAATATTTTCTTATTAAAAACTGCGACAGCAAAGTTTATAATATTATTTCAATTTGGAAATATCTCATTATCTCTTTGTAATATCGATAAAAATCAGTTGAAGGAAATCCGTGTTAACGGAAATATACATTATTAAAGATTTTCTGTAAATTCTAGTTATAGTCTTATAATATTGTTATCTATTAAACATTGATTTATTCGATTTCAAAGAAAATTAAATTAAAATTAAATTTAGTAAAAATTGGTTGAAAATTAAATAATAATTTTTCTTTTGCAATAATAATCTTAATTAAAGTATTTTTGACAAACAGTTTATTTTTATTATTTAATATTTTATATTTGAAATTTTAAACATTTTTGACTAACATTACTCGTAAAATATTTATACATATATTTGTAGATCTTAAAGATAGAAACTCATGGGCATTATAATAAAAAAAATCCCATTATGGATATTTCAAATTTATGAGAGCTGTCTTAGTTCCACGTAAAATGGTATAAAAACTTATTCAACATTATATAAGCAGAAAGTTAACATAAACTCAATATTCAAGTGAGACTAATTCAGTCTTTGTCGAGTCGACAATAAGTACAGTCAAGCCATGTCATTCGTTATATTGTCTTGAATGCATGGAAAAAGTCTGATATCGTATAATGATTTTAATCATTTAATATGATTTAAAATGTTGCTCTGATGGATGAAAGGACAATGTAGAGAGACCCAAACGATAATAGGTCCAGTCACTTTTTTTATTGAAAACAAAACTGTTGAAATACACCTGAGCTGAGGGCCGACGGCGTCAACCAGCTGCAGGTGAGTCTATAAAAAGGCCATCAACGTTTAGTGCTGCTGCCCGAATGCGAGCGCCAGGAAGGAAGCTGCAAAGTCGCCCCAAACCCCAATTTCGGACAAACCCCAAATCAAATGGCAGCTGAAAAGTTTGTACAAATTATAAACACTTAAACAGTTTGCAACTGGGGCGACGTTCTCAAGTGGAACCCAACGAAAAATAAAATTCAAAATGAAAATAAAAATAGAAATAAAAAAATAAAAAAGGGACAAAATATTGTCGAACTTTTGTTTGGGTCTCCTTTATTTCGGCAATTCGACTGTTATTATTATTATTTGCATGGCCAACCGCACTCCCATTCAGCCCGTCCACTCATAACAATCTCGATTCTCCATTGTGAACTCGCAAAGTTGCACAATTCACAATTTCTCTTTTCAACTCCTTTGCTGCTCTTGACCACAGACTTTTTTTCTTGTTCAGCGACAGTTTTGGTTTGTTGGGATCAAAAGTCTAGAAAGTGGCTTAATGGCCCAAAGAAAAGTTGGCTAAAAATACTTTTTGAGCTTCAATGCAAATGTGTTGCGACTGTAGACTGCACTTGAATAGGATTTTATCTGTGAGCCTGTGGGATAATATTTATTATATTATAACTATTCACTATGAAGAGCTTACTAAAATGCTGTCAATATCGATTCTAAAGTAATTTGATTCAATCTAATCTAATTGAAGTATCTTAGCAAAGTATTTTGATTGTAAGTAAGGAAGCTAAAGGATTTTTAATGGTTGTTTCCATTCTATCTGTCTATGTAAAAGAGAAATATTACACTATTCAATCGACAATTTTGAATATATACTGAAGACTCCCAATGTTTTAGCCAAAGTATGGTATATTTACATATGGTATAACAATAGTTATAGTATAATATATAAATTGTGTAAAAATAAGTATTTAAATGTAGATTTTAAAAAATCAACTTTACTTTAGATTTATAGCAAGGAAGAGTACTCTAGTCGAGACTGCTCGACTAGGAGATACCCTGAGCCCTGTGAAGCGAATAGGGCGTGGCATCCAAAATCTAAAGATTACGTAATCTCCGTATGCATTACACGAAACTTCGTTATGTAAATAGCTTATTATTATGTTTACTATAATCACAGCTATATTTAAACAACTCAGAGTTAGAGGGGAATTCGAAGTGCTAGTCGGGCTTGCCTGACTAAAAAATAGTCCTTGATATTTGCACATATGAAGTCTTGCTTTACATTTTCTAAATGATCGTTAAATAATTAATAATATTTATATTTAAAATATATTAAATAAACATTAAAAGTATAACTTTTACACTTTCGCTTAACATACTTAACATACAATTATAATACTTACCAACAGACAGAAATAGAGGAGAAACCAACAGATGGAGAATGCGACTGAAGCTGCTGAAGTTAGCGACCAATCAGAGTATTTTCTGCTGCCTCTGCTGCATACATATGAAAACTAACATCTCCATTTCAGAACCTTAACTCTTTTTCAGCTCTTCTTCTTTCTGGTCTATTGATTAAATTTGAAACCTCTCGCTCAAACGATGTATAAACCAGACCTTAAAAATAAATTAAATTTATCGATAAGTGCTTATAAAATCGAAATGGAATGAGCTATCGAAAATAAATAAATAATTAAATAAATAAATAAATAAACAAAATAAAGATAAGAAACAAACATCATAGACGGACAGACAGACGGACGGACGGACAGATGGAGGGAGAGGGCTTAATCGACTCAGCTCGTCGCCCTGATCAAGAATATATGTATATACTTTGCGGGGTCTGCCACGCCTCCTTTTGCCTGTTACATACATTTAACAAAACAATTATACCATGATTTCCCAATTTCAATGGGCTCAGAGTATAAAAAGGGATAAAATAAGATAAGAAAGAATAAGGAAATCAGGAAACAATGTGAAATCACTACACAATGTGCATATGACTTACATATTTCACTATGCAAGTCCATCAAGAGTATAGTTACTCAATAACCAAATTTTATGGTAAGACAGTAATATTATAGAATGAATTGTATAATTCAGCTGTCAAGGTATCTTCGAGTCTGGCACTCCCGACTAAAGCTATAAAATCTTGTTAGTATTTCATACATAATAAATAAGTTTCCCAAAAAAACAATGTAAAACACATGAATTCAAATTTGTTGAAATGTTTCTGTTTTGATTTATTAAGCTGCACACATATAGTTGGTTCACGCATGTTTCAAAGACTTGTTAGAAGCGTGCACTTGTTTGATTCATTATTTATTATTGGGTTTGGAGAATTTCGTAAAGATTAAACTAAAAACTGTTAACAAACATTTAGACAAGAGTACATATATATCGTTAGCTAAGTATTTTGATGGAGTTTGTTCCGATTCGGTCGATCGCAAGTTGACAACGAGAAATCTTCTCCGATCGATCATGTGCGAAATTATTGTGGCTTTTAAAAGTACGTACATTGGACATGTATATATAAAAAAATATATAATATGTGTATATATATATATTGTATATAGGATACTTAAAATGAAACAAGCAAAGTATTTAACGCCACATCAGCTTCTAAAAACGTCATACCAAAGCAGTCTACGATATTTGTTTGTTTGAGTTGGCATACTTTTGTAATGAATATTTGTAAGCACCCGAACAAATTGAAGTCGATATTTGAATTGAATATGCCACTATATAACTATAACAATATGTATGCTTTCGTTTGCTCAACAGGAACCAAAGTATCAATATTTTAAATCTTCTCTCCTTTAAACGCTATCATAAATTTGGCAAACTTTCCAATTGTTTTTACTGTATAATTTTATAATTATTATTATTATAATTATTATTATTATTTTTTTTTTTTTTGTAAAAAAAGTATTTTTTTTTTATCAATTTAGTTGACTAATCAGCAAAAAATTGTTGTTTTACATTTAAATTTAAATACTAAACACACTTTATGTATTCAATTCGCTTTAGTCGCTATTCGTTCTCAACATTTTCATTGTTCATGCAAAAATTATTAACAAATCACAGTAAAAAGCAACAATGCTAAATATGCTCGTAATGCATTTTGGTTTTTCTCGATTATGCTATGAAGATTATCTAATACATTTTAATTAATATTTGTTTTTTATGGCTTCGTATGCAACTGTAGCTAAAATTACGAAAATGAATATAACAATAGTTGAGAATATTTGAAATTGGTTGAGAATATGACAAATTGGTTTCTTGAGATTCAAGATTATGCATTAAGAATTAGGAATTAAAATTAAGAAACTCTAAAATTCAGCAGCAAATGTTAGTGGAATGTGATAATTCAAGATAGTCGCCAATAGTTCACATAGGATAACACTTAAAGTAAATAACAAAATGAAATACAATTAGAATTAGCCGAGTGTAAGGAAACGAACGATTCAGTTCCAGGTTGCACGATTCGCTTCATATTCATATTCATACAATGTTTGATCGCTTAGGTATATATATTATATGTATTATTAACACAATGAAACAATGGAAGGGGCACTTGGAGGAAATGTGTTGGGTATGCCGAGTACAATGGGGCAACGTGCTTAGCAAGTTTGCGGGGAGTTCGTTGGCTCAACTTGGCGCTACTTATTGTATATCCCGAGTATAAGACATTTATAGAGTTGACAATTCGCTTACATATACATATATATATATATATAGAGACTTTCAATGTTTGATCGTGTCTGTCACACGTGACAGATATTAGCAAAAATAATGTTTGATTCATCCTGAATTCGTAGTTTATTTTGTTTTTGTTCTCGTTATTTTCCTCAGTATTGGAAAAGTTGATGCTCTGTCGCACAGTGAAATTCAATTCCGATCAACTGAGACATTGTACAAAGATTCAACGAAACGCCGCTCACTTCGATTATAAATAGTTACAATTAGACGTTACAGTTAGACCTGGAGGCTAGTTATTTACACATTTAGACGATAGATAGGCTTCAAAAGTAGCGCTCAAAAAATATACACACATATACACACAGAGATAGACGACAAATGGATTGCGGGAAGGATCAACGCTTGGGTATATCGCCACTGCAGTTGCTCGGCTGCGGCTGCTGCTGCTGCTGATGCCGATGGCGATGCAGCAATCAGCTGGCTGCGATGTAGCGCGGCTTGGCGGCGTTGGCCTCCAAGTTGCTGGCATTGTTGTCCAGTTGCTGCAGCTCGATCTCGCTGAGCAGCGCCCAGTTCTCGCTGTCGCTGTGCACGTGCAGCCGCAGCTCCTTAATGGCCCCGATCTTGGGGTCGAGCTGGCCCTCGGCCACGCCCAGGCCGTCGAATGCGCCCACCACCAGATAGCCGTCCGTCGTCGTATTGTATGTGCTCCAAACGGACGAGTTCTCGCTCAGGCTGTCTGCGGGCAGCAGCTCCACGGTGGTGTTGTAGAAGCGATCCGACGGATGCTCCGAGTTGCCGCTGCGAAACAGGTAGCGGCGCAGCATCGTCGGCTGCTCGAAGATGAACTGTACCAAGTCGCCGGGCTGCGGCAACAGGCCCCAGAAGTAGGTTTCGCCGCGATAGGCGCGCTTCAGCAGATAGTTCTTGTACGGCGCTATATTCGACTTGACCAGCGCGGGCGGATTGTGCGTGTGTGCGTAGTAGGATGGAACCTTGCTGCCGAACTGCTTGTCCTTCAGCTTTTGTACCTTGCCCTTGAGCGAGGAGCTGGTCCCGATGTGCTGGAAAAGCGACTTGCGGAAGTGCTGCCAATACCTCGCCTTCTCAATGTTGCAATGCTTCTGATCCTTGTCCGTGCGACAGACTTTCGACTCTATGAAGTAGGTGAGCAGCCAGTCGACGGGCTTGTCATTGTAGAACATTTGAAAGTACGTTATCAGATATGGCAGCTCGGCGCTCTTGAACATCTTGCCAATGAAGCCCAGTTGGCAGAAGTCCAGCACGAACCAGGCCGGCTGATCGGGCTTGGTCAGAGCGCTCTTGATGAGTGCGAATTTCTTCATCGTGGTTATGAATTGGCGCTTTGTCAGTATGTCGTCCTCCAGCTGCACGTAGAAGGTGCCCTTCGAGTGCGCGTAGGCCATGAGATAGGCGAAGTCCAAGTTCTGTTTGCTGCGCCACTTCACGCGCTCCAGGGAGTCGTTCAGGGTGATGCGCAGGCGCTCGAAGTTTGGATAGTAGCTGGGCGCGGGCGCTATGATGTCTATGAGTCCACTCTCCACGTGCGCCTCGAAGCTGGTCTCGATCTGCTTGGCTATCAGCTGGACCGCGTCCAGGTCCGTTTCACCAATGTAGACAATGATCAAAGTCTCGTTCTGCTCCTCATCATTCATGTTCTCAATCAGGTTGTGCAGCGTGGCCAGCAGATACGATTGCTTCTCGCGCCGCACTGTTGGCACGCCCAGCACAATGCTGACGTCGGAGCGACCTTTGCTCTGGAAATACGCCGGGCGCAAGGAGCCAGCGTCATCCAGCAGATGCGGCAGAAAGTGGTAGGCGTTCGGCAGGCGTATGTTCTGTGCGGGCACGTAGCCACGCGTCAGCCCAGAGCCACCCGATCTCGACACGTGGGATGCGTTGCGCAGCAACTGGCGTGCCTCCGGACTGAGTGCATCCAGCAAATTGGACACCGGCTGTGGCGGCGGACTGACATTGGTCAGGTTGCTGCCGTTGTTGCTCTGCAGCTGGCCCAGGTACTGGGAGAGCAGCGAGACGTCCTCCTGCCGCGCGCGATACATAGACTCCAGATATTGCAGCCGCATGTGGCACTCGGCCAGACGCTGCGTCAGCGACTGTTCGGTGGATAGTTCTGGTCCCAATACCATCAATATCACAATGCAGGGCACCAATATGAGCACCGTGGCAATCAGCATGCAGTTTCGTTGGCGAATCTTAAACATATTTACGTTCGCTCGGCGCCCAAGTCTTCTATCATTTAACGTCGCTCAGACTGCGCCAGCAAAGAGGAAAAGAACATCGAGTTATACGGAATACTATCTGCTGCTCCTCCAGATAACTCGTCTTACATACCAAAATTCGGCACTCCCTTGTCAGATATAGAACTTCTGATCCAGGTGTGACATTCCGCTACATTCTCTGCAATCAAAGACAGAACTTAATTTGGGACTGGCAATGGAATAGAAACAGATACAGCAGATAGCACTTTGAGGGCTGATAAAAAGTCACTTCGTGTCATATCTGGTCACAGACTTATTTCTCCTAATTGTAGTGAATATCATCTTTTACCAATTCCTATATGTTTGCTCCAGTTTCAGCTGGTTGTGCAATCCGTAGCCACATCGCAGCCCCAATTGAACTGTTCGCTGTCGTCTCAGTAGGCCACATTTTCGCTTCACGGTTCTATGACTAATGCAGGCGGCAATAGCTGTGGGCCGAGCACCCCATCTGAGCTAGGCGGGGGCCTGTGGCCTGTGGCCTGTGGCCTGTGGCCTGTGGCGAAGGTCTGCCAGGTCTCGATACTGGCGTTGGCTTACCCTTAGCCGTGAACGTCGTTGTTAACGTCTTTTGTGGGCCAGCTGACGCTATTCTCGCCGCGCGACCTGCAAAGCCAGCAAGTTATATAATATACTGCTGCATCTGCTAATAGTGTATATTGTGTGTGCGAAAAAATAATGTCTATTTACATGGCCAAGCGCCAAGTGCTTTATATCTGTTCCTATTGTTGTCTCGCCCCTTCGATCGTCGGTGGGTTTTCACTAGCGCTAACAAAACGGAAAAGAGACGCAAAAACAAAACACAATGTGTTAGTAAATAAGCTAATACTTGTTAATGAGCCACGGCGCTCATTGAGCACAGCTACAGAGACATACTATACAAACATGTACATATATATCGCATATATATTATGGCCGATAATATGGCTAGCACGGAAATCGAGAATTTACCGCACCGTTCCCTATAGAAAGCCAAACATCTGGCCAAATATTGACTCTGTTTATCTAAATGGGATATTCCTTTCGATTCAAGCCGAATTCCACATTTTTCCCATAATTAAAATAAAACTTAAGCGTAAACAAAATAATTAAATGTCCAAATTTGATTGGTAAATAGAGTTTTTTTTTTAAATAAGTATGGAACAAGTTTTATATATAAATAAAAGCTAAAAGCATGTTTAAAAATCTGAATGAAATTGATATTTGTCAAATTAATAAACTATTCTTTAAATACAAATACAGTGTAAACAAAATTCTACATTTTTTCCATAATTAAAATTAAATTAAAACCTAAGCAAAATAATTAAATAATAAAATTTTATAGGTAATTAGAGAATTTTTATTTTTAATAATTATGGAAAATGTTAAAAATCTGGATGGAATTTGATGTGGAATGATTTTTTGGCAAATTCCTAAACTTTTCTATAAATAAAATTTAATTCCAATGTAAAAAAATAAGTAGTTAATTTAAAAAATAAATTTAATTGGCAAATTGACAAAGGTTTTTTCCTTTAGTAATTTCGGAATACATTTTAAAGACAATATTACGAGTGCTAAAAAATTATTTAAATTATTAATGATGTAAAAAATTTTAGCCAAAACTTTTCCATAAATTAAATAAATTTTCAATATGGACAAAATATTTAAATTGCAAAATGTAATGTGTATATATGAGTTTTTATTTTTCCTAATTTCAATATTTATAGATTCAGTTTTAAACATATTACTAGTAAATGCTTGTAAGTAAATACTAAAACATGAATAAATTAATGTTGGAGTGGATACTACATAGGGAAGTACATTGGCATTGAAACACAATCTTGAACTATCCTAAAAATCAAAAAACTTCTGGGATAATTACAGGATATTGACAGGCTCAAAGTAAATCTATCTTGGTCTAATGATTTATAAGACTTAACTATAAATTTCAAATAAAGTTTAACGTAATATTATTGTATTTTATCTTTGTTTTTCCTTCCTTTTATTTTCGAAAATATTTGGGTATTTCTTTCCTTGATAACCTACAATACTGATGTTTACTTAAAAAATTAGAACTGAAAGCAAACCATTTAAATATCTACAACATTTTTAAACTGTTTTCTAAAAAATAGGATAAGTTTCGTCATAATTCATCATATCAAGTGTTTTTTTATTTATTAGTACCTAATTTTTTTAAACTGTAAACTATAAATAATTTAATATAAAAAAATGTGCTTAAAATTTTATTTTTTTTTTTTTAAGAATCTTTCAAGCAGGTTAATCTTTCAGCTTTTATTTAATAATACTTATTTTTTGAACTTTTTCCAAATACTTTATAATGTTCAAAATAAGATTTCATCGAACTCTCTCTGCGTTACTTGGGTTTCCAAAGTACATTTACTTGTTTGTATATTATAATACTTTACTTGATAAGGAGAGTATCAGACTGCTACAGGAATTCTTGGAATGTTCTTTTGTATACAAAAAATTCTCAGTTTATTCTGAGAAAAGTATCAAATTTTGGTAAATGCCAGAGACAGTGTGAACCGCTTACATTGAGATTATGCATTCCTTTGCGTTTTTTTAGTGCATTTCGAACTATTAAGTGGAAAAACTAACAGATAGAAAGGGTCTATCAGCTATTAGGTTTAATTACAAATAGTTTGGATCAATCGCGTGGGTGGGCACGTGTGAGCATTAACAGTTATGACATAGCTGATAAGTAAACAACAACTACAAGTAAATATTAATAAATAAACAACATAACTAAGGGTATTCCCACAGGGAGCTATTCACACACACACACGCACGCACACGCACAAACAAATATAAAGCCATGCCCCACTCCGCCCTTTGCACTCTACTCTCCGCTCTCTGTTCTTTGCTCTCTCTCTCACTCTCTCTCTCTCTCTCTAGGTTACTCACGGCACGTAATGTTTAGTTAATTGCGGCTCCACGAATAACGCACAATCAGTGCGCAATTTACGCAATTTGTGTTTAACGACACGCCAACTGTGCTGTGCTGTGCTGTGCTAATAGGAACTGATTGAGTGAGGAAACAAAACGCAAATGTTCAATTTGTCAGTTTTGTGGGTGGTGTCTTCGTCGTATTGCTGAACTTATGCCATACGGTTTGCAAATTCGCACACACTCGCTTAACATATGGCTACATTATTGTTGCAGTTGCTTCGTTGATTATGTACGTATGCTTTGGCAATAATTACAACACTCGCGTTATTATAATGCATCAGTTGACGAAATTAACAAAACGCTTCTGAGATAATAACAACAATAAAACTGGCATTCAATTTCACAGTGTTGGAAAGCGCGGAGAAACAAAGCGAGCACTGTTGCTTATGAAATACTGAACTTGTTCCACTGGAACCGCCGATAGACCGCTGTTAAAAGACTCAGTGGGTTATGCAAAGTGCAGTTCGGCTACATTAAATGTTAACTAACAGCACTGATATAACGTCACATTTTCTGCTTTTGCTCTGTTATCGGTTTTGAAGTTTGGCGGGCAGTTAAGTAGACGTGCGGCAAATGGTTCAAAGCACCCAAAAACTAAAATTTGTAGTAAATTCCAATATTAAGCGCCCTAAAATGAACAATACTTTATTAAATTTCTTTGAAATTAAAAAAAGGAGATGGAACTGTTAACTTAACAGACTGGTTTGCATAACATTAATCATTTAATCGTTTAGGCGCATTATGTTATTACTGTGCCACAATTAGTTCTTTGAAACCAGTAAACAACTGTTAAATTTAAATTTATATTGAAACTTATAAATGATTGAAATTATTTTTATTTTATATTTATATTGTTATTCTATTTTTATATATTTATATTTTTATTTACAATTAAATATATTTCAAATCTGAATTTACATTTTACTTGTTGAACCAAAATGGTTTATAGTTCCAGAGCGTATGTTCGTGCTGTTAATAACAGTTCTGTAGTATGTTAAGTCTGGTGGAAACATGGTTTTTGTTCTTTAAGAACCCGAAAAATAAAACAAAATGTATTTAACTTTGTTAAATGGCACCGGCTATGTCTTCGATGTGGAAGGTGAGCTAAGTAAGTTGTAAACGAAGCAGTGTAGTAATTTGTATTGTTATTATTATTAGATTACATGGAGCTACGCATTAAGCACCGCATAATGGGAGCTCTTGTGGGCACGGCGAACAGCAAAGGTTGGAGCTGCAGTGAAGCAGGTAGGAAGAAGCACATGGTTAATCGGAATCAATTGCTATAATAATAATCTTTCAGCTCTTCCCGTGGAGCTGACCAAATGCGAGACGCAGCTGCTCATAGACGAGGGCTTGGCCACTCTGGTCAGCAAGGCCTTCAGCCTAACGAAGCCTCCTACTCCAGATATGCTTCGGGATTACCAAGAAGAGTTCGCGGCACGCTTAAAGGCCCAATCAGATGCGTTGAAGGCGGAAAAATTGAGAGAAACCGAACGCCATGTGGACAAAATCCTAAGCGGAAAACGCAACAAGTTGTTAAAGCAAGGAAAATCTGATGAGGGTAAGCATCAGGATGAATATGCAGATCTCTATATAATGAAATCTCTTCTCCAACAGCTGCTGCACTAACGCCACAGAATGTGATTGAAGAAGTCGCCAACAATTTCGAATTCGATCATCAAAATGCGCTCGTGGAGCTGCCTTGCCCGCATCTGGCAAATCACAGTGGGTGAAAAAATAAAATTCTTATGTAAATTGCAACTAAATATTATTATTTTGTATTTAAAGCTGCTCAATTATGGACTGATTCGATTTGTGATCGCAAGTCACTCAAATATCGAGTTTTTCGTGATCTTTGGGGCCGTGGCAAGTTCGTCACTTGCGGCGATGCCTTTGGCGCCGACTTCCTAATATATCCCGGGGATCCACTGCTCTATCACGCCTCCCACATAGTCATCATACAACCAACACCTAAAATACGTCCCCTGGAGCTGATTTCCAAGGTTCGATTGTCAGTCATTGTCAATAAGAGCTGTGTGTTCGCCTATGAGGAAGCCGATGGAAAGGCAATCGTCTACCAAACCATTGCTTGGTGCAATCCCAGCAAATAGATTAAGAAAAGTAACAGGTGAGTAAGGTATAGCCAACGAATATATTGATATACATATATAGCTTCATCTTATCACATTTCCCAGTGTTTCATATAAATTCGTATCAAATTGATCCGAAATTTCCAAGAGAATTGAGTTTCTTATTTTTTTAATACTACTGTTATTTATATCAATGTACTAAAATGGTTCTATTCCCGAAATTTCTGCTTTGAGAAATGGTACAATGTACACTTTTTGGTACATTAAATTGTTGAGGAATTTACCTATAATCAATGCATTATTATTTGTGTTATTTAGATCAATGTTCTAAGAGGGTTTTGAAATTCTAATATTTGTATGACATTCAATTGTTGACGAATTTACCTAAAACTTGAAGTTATTAAATTTTAAATGTTAATGCTAATTAGATTAATTTACTAAAAGTGTACTCAAATTCTTCAAATATACGGGTTGGTATATTAAACTGATGAGAAGAAAATGACCTAAAATTTAAAAAGTTGAATTTTAAACAATTATGTTATTGAAATCACTGTTCTAAGAGGGTAAATCCCTCTCCTAAAAGACGTATTCAAACAATGGTAAATTTTTATATATTAATTATCGTACAGCATAGCCTTGGTTCATTAAATTGATAGGGAATTTTCCTATAATTTTTTTTTCGATTAAAAAAAAAATATTTTTTTTTAATGGTGTTTTTTAAATTATTGTTGCAGCGTAAAACTAAAAATCATAATATACATATTATGTTTGAGCAATGGTACAATTAACTTTGTTGGCGTTGAATATTAGTTTATATATTTCCAAAAAAGAAAGATTAAACCTGAATAAGAAACATTGAAATCAAATATTTCATATTTAGCTAAGTACAATTTCTAATTGTATAAAACTGATGTTTCTTAAATTTTGTGTTTTCTGTACTCTTTACATTATTTGAGATTATAGTATAACTAATCTTGGCTGCAAGCCGGTTACTTCTCAATGTTATTTTGTTTATCAATTGGCACCGTGGTTGTTGTAAGGTTACAAGACTTTCGGCTCGTGGAATTAAATACAATAACAGAGAGTTGCGTGAATTTGGACTCTTCCGTCTCTCCAAATGGCTCAGTGAGTGCTCTGAGTGTGTGTGTGTGTGTGTGTGTGTGTGTGTGAGTGCGCACTCACACTCGCACTCACACACATGCAGGCAGAATAGTATTGTGGGAAAGCAAAATAATGAAGCAAAAAAGTCTTGGATAGTGTTTGGTCTGCTTTTGAAAATTTCTTGGAGTACGCGCGGCCGGCGCTGCCTCTCCTCTCAACTGTGTCAAACCTCTCTGTGTTGTATCTCGGCAGTTGCAGCCGCAGCAAAGAACAAAGCAGAGCGGGAGAGGGCATCTGCTGCCGCAGCCGTTGACGCCGCCGCCACTCTGCAGCAGTCACAGGTTAAATTTGTATGGCAAAATGAGTTTATTATTGCGACGAAATTCAAAACGTGGAGATGCTTTGTTCCGTTGCGGAAAAGTAATTTTTGTATCACTAAATAAAAACTCAAGAATTATGTGAATATATTTCTTATGCTGTTGCTAAAATGAATGCATACAGAATTCGAATGTGTAAAAAGGCAAACAAACATTAGACAAAACACATACATAGGTACATATGTATGTGCGTGTGTACATAATTATTTATACGCATACCAATACATGTGGAAGCGAACGTGCAAATATATGTACATATACATACATATGTGTGAATGTGTGTGCATTTGTATGTCATATCTGTTCGTCTATACGCTTTAAACAAATTTTAGCATGTTTTCGCTTTTTAAATAGACTTCGGCAACTGAAACAAGAACAAAAACGATGATAACATTGCCAGCGGGCAGCGCTGCGGCAGAGGGGAAGGCGCAGCGAGGCCGAGCAATGTCGTGCCGTTCAAATTTCAGACAAGCAGTCAGCGAGCAGCAGTTCGCACAGTGGGACAAACACGATTGCATTGAAGCGCTTTACGAACTAAAACATTCGTGGAGCATTTTGGCACTGCGGCCCACTGTGCGCCTTTGCTGCCCATGTTTCTCTCTCCACACTTCCCCACCAGCTTCGAAATACGCTCACTGCTTTAATGCTGATTGGACTTTTAAAGCGGCGTTAGCATTTCTCGTGTCCAGCTGAAGCAGCAGCAGTAGCAGCGGCAGCGGCATCAGCCGCAGCCTCAGCATCAAAATCAAAACAGAGAAAATTTGTAATCTTGCGTCGTATTTTTTTCGGCTCTACTCACATGCTGCTCACTAAATTACTACTTCTCAGAGTATTGGACGCACCATGGATAGAACTCTCCCTGGTATTTTACTCTCCCCGCTGACAGCGAGTCCGCAACAACGCGTTGCCCGTTTCTGCTCTTAAGCGGGACTTGATCTGCATAAAAATAGGGTCGAGCTGTCTTTGGGAGTGTGTCACAGAAACAGGTGATTGCTGACTGAAATTGGTGCTCGAAGAGTATGTGAATTTCGTAAGAGCGGACCGGCGTTTGACAGGATCTTTTGAGTGTGGAATATTTAAGGCCCCCGATCTAAATAATGATGACAAGTGGTTTAATGAAGCCTATTAACTATTTTTATAATTCTTTATTAAAATAAACATTTTAAAATATATTTTAACAATAATATTTTGATATCTCAATTGTTCGTATCTTTTATTCTGTGCAAGCTGAAATGCTCTTTCGTTGGTATTTCACTTAAATTTATTTACATCTGGTAACGCTGCTAGTCAACTGTACTTTCAAGAGCGCGACTGCCAGCCATCTCTCTCACTCTCACGCGCTCACCGCAGCAACAGTGTCACCCACACACACGCACGCGAGCTCACACATAGATACACTCATTCTCACAAACCTACACAAACACACACACACATACGCGAAACCACCACCAAAAAGCGGTTCAGCGCGCATGATCAGAAATTTTCTCCGTATAGAGACTAAAACTCGTCATACAACACGACCGCGCCGCGCTGGCAGAACGTAATTCGATCGAATACTCAGTCTCAGTTCGAGTTATTCAACGCTGGCGAGCAGCAGCAGCAAAAAGAAAATCAAGAGCCAGAGCCAGAGCCACCAGCACCAGCACCAGCCGTGAGCGGCGGTCAAGAAGGGAAAGCAAACCGAGTATAAAATAGCAGCAAGCAGATTTTTCTTTGCGCTCCGGTGAGAAGATAATTTCAACATGCATAAAATTGCTCGCTCCGGGAGCGACGGCGTGTAAACAAACAGAATAACAACACAAAAGTGAATGAAATTGCAGTTATAAAACAAATGCAGAGGCAAAAGCGAAATGCGTGGCGTTAACTGTACAAAGACCAAAAAAGAAAAGAAAAGAAACGAAACGAAACGAAAAGAAGAACAAAACCAAGAACATCAGCAAAATATGAATATTGCTGGGCGTGTCTGAATAATGCTTATGTGATAATGGCGCGCTTTTTTCCAACTTGTTAAATTCTATGGACAAATCCAAAATGTTGCCTGTTCGTGCTAGTTGTGTGTGTTTTTTCCAAGTCTAAAGTCATGCAGTTGTTCCATACGTTCATTCGCTCGTCCGTTCATCGGTCGGTCTGTGGGGGGCGGGCAGGCGGCCCACATTTCATATACGAGCTGTAAAACTTGCTCTCTGGTTGTCTCGCTCTCGCGTGCTCAGCACGCTCGTGAGAGGGAGAGGGAGTGAGGGGCGCGCATGGAGCCCATGCGCCACCGAGTCCCTTCCCCCACCAAAACACACACACATGCACGCTCTGAGGCATTCGTATACGAAAACTTTTTCTCGCGAGAGAGCGAGAGCACATGAGTTGTATTTTGTTTGTCTTCCATCTGCTTATGCTCTTTACTCTTTTTTTTTAGGGGGAAACGATAAGAAGCAGCGCGCCATTCAGTCGTTGTGAAAGCTCGTGAACGTGGAGCAGTGGAGCAGCAGCAGCAGCATCGCCTATTTGACGCTGCCATTAGATGAAATTTCTTGTTGGAACGGTGCTAGAATAACAGCCTCGTCGTGTTAGCCACAAACAGCAATCAATACAACTACAACGCTGGAGAACAACTGTTGGATTTGGACACGACAGCCCTAATGTCGTTGCCAATGAATTCGCTGTACTCGCTCACCTGGGGTGATTATGGAACATCTCTGGTGTCGGCCATACAATTGTTGCGCTGCCATGGCGACCTGGTCGATTGCACCTTGGCGGCCGGCGGACGCAGCTTTCCGGCCCACAAAATCGTGCTCTGTGCGGCCTCTCCGTTCCTGTTGGACCTGCTAAAGGTGAGTGCGCGGCGAGAGCTTTTCCAAACATAACCTCAACTACAACGACGTTTCGTTGGCATGTGTTTTTGCGCGTACAGTTTGTAAACAGAGAAATCAACATCTTCGTCCGACTTGCCAAATAGGTTAATATGTGTTTGTGCGTGCGAGTGTGAGTGTGTGAGTGTGTGTGGAGCAGTTTTGACTCCCCAGCACAATGTGAATGCAAGCTATATTTGAGTGTATGAGTGTGTGTGTGTGTGTGAGTTAAGAAATGTGCATTCGCGCTCTGCTCCTGGCTTAAACACCGCTGGCGCTCTGGGCCAATGCTCGGGAGCAGCATGAGACAGCGGTGCGTCTCCTACTTTCTCGTCGTTTTAGTTCGCCAGAGATTGCCGTGTAAGTTTTCTATTGTCAATTGAGTAGAATGAGTTGCGCACTCTTTTGCGCTAACGCGCTGACGTTGTCATATTGTCTCCCTTGCCCCTGTGCGCCCCGTGCCAGCTTGCTTGCTATACAAACGTATAAGCTTTCATGAGTGCCGAAGAGCGAGAGAGCGCGAGAGTGCGAGAGCGAGCGCATGTATGAGTGAAGGGGAGCAAAAGTTGCGCCAACTTTTAATTCAAGTGTGTTAGAGCGAGCGCAAACGAGAGCGCCAAGTGACGGGGCAGCCTGACTGGCTCTTGCTGGCAATGTTTGCTGTTGCTATTGCTGTTGCCGTTGCCTTTGCCTTTGCCGTTGCTTTTGCTGCTGCTGTTGTTGGGTGCACACGAGCGCGACCTCTTTTTGCTTATGCGAGCAAGTGTGTGTGCGTGTGTGTGAGTGAGTGTGAATGTACAGTTGATATTGACTAAGAGAATACGGCATAAAATAAATAGTTAATAAATAAAATAAAAATTATAAATAGAGCATTTCAGCAAGCACAATTTATACACAATCTATTTAGCTTGAAGCGCACCATATATTGATTACGTATTTACGTAATTACGTATTTGCGTTTGTCATATCTTTGCTTCACTGTGCCCTCTATACAGCTCATATCAGAATTATACATATGCATATCATCGCGTGTACATATACTTTCTGAATACATACGTACATGTGGTTATATACTCATGTGCCTTTTGATTTGGATTTATTTCTGTTGTTACACTTTAACATTTTCCATTCTGTGTGCTGTACTGTACTTATTCGAGTGCTGTATTTCACACTGCGAGAATTAATATATATTTATTAAATTTTCTTATTATTTTGTATCATCTTATTTGATATCCCTTGCAATATTCATAATATACACTTAAGCACTGGAGATCGGCGCCAATCAGCAGATATTCACTCATTGTTATTGTTTCTGCGTCCGCATGTCAAATGACCAAAACAGAGAGGAGAGTGTAGAACACCTGACGCCTAGCATCGGCTTTATGCTCGCTCCCCCGTTCAAAAAGTAAACAGAGCGTAATTTTGAAAAACGTCGCTCAGAGTCGGTCGCGGGAAATGTCAAAAATTGGTTTTATATGTGAACTCTGCAAGAGTCGCTGCCGCCATAAGATGTACTCGTACGTTTAGTGATCTCGTTACACTCACACACACACGCAAAACACGTAGACAATGCTCTTGGTCGCTCCCGCTCCCTCACAAAGTGCAACCAGTGAAAAGCAACCACTCTGAAAAAATCGATGAGCGTCAGCAATGGCGAATGCGACGTCAGCAGGAGAGGCAGAGGCAGAGGCAGCGGCAGCGGCAGCAGCAGAGGGCAGAAGTAGGTAGGCAGACCAAAAGAAGGGAGTGTAGAGTTCAAAGAGCGTGTGGTACGCGGCCTTTCTGCTGGTTTGAGTGCGACGGAGCGCGGCAAGCGCTGGATGACATTTAAAGAGATTGGGTGAGAGACGACGCTGCCAGCGTCACGGTGGTAAACTGTCGCTCACCGCTTAAAGCGGGCCTCTGAACGACGCAGACTTTTTGCTGCCTGCCGCCTGCCTGCCTGCCTGCCTGCCTGCTAATTAAATCCGCGCCATGTGAGTGTGTGAGCGAACCAAAGAACGAGCGAACCAGCGAGCGAGTGAGTGAGCGAGCGGGGTGCTCTTACTTGAGCAGCGCGGTGTAGCGTGTATGGGCTCTGGCAGCATCTCCAATCCTGCTGCAGAAATGCAGAGCGCGCACAGCGAAAAGCCGGTTTATTGTGATGAGAGTATGCCTCTGACTCTGACTGACTGTGTGCGTGTGCGTGTACATGTTTCTGTTGAGTTCCGTTTGAGTGTACGCGCGTGTGTGTCTCTGTGTGTCTGAGTTAGTCGACAATTTATCCGTTTGTTTTGATGGTCTCAGTTGACGGCCAATTCTTTTGTCTCTGTTTTGAACTAAGCAGCAGCAGCAGCAGAGCAGCATTTATGAGCGAGCGCGCGCGCTGCTCAGCCGGCAAACGAATTTGGAGCGGCAAAAACAAAGCTATTTCGCTAGAGCAACTGTGTTTATTGAGTTCCTAATAATATAGGAAAGTTATTTTCTTTGCACCAGTTGCTAGTGCAACACCTCGACTTTTTATGAGAGTTATTTTCATAAATCATATATCAATGAGTGTAGACTTATGTTGTGAATATTGTTATTCTGGTCTACTGATTAGTTAAGCGAAATACTTTATAGAATCTTAGTCGAAATGCTGTAGCAATAAAATTGAATAAAAAAATATTGAAATATAAAAATTATAAATTTCAAATATTATTTGTAAAATATACTTATATTGTTACTTTTATTATTATTATTATTATTATTATTATTATTATTATTATTATTATTATTATTAATTTTAGTTTATTTATTTGAATTGAATTTTTGAATATGTTATTAAATTAGACTTTATATTTTACATATACGTTGTATAAATTTCAAATCTTATTTTTGTTTAATATATAAATTATTATTTTTTTATTATTTTATGAACTTCAATTTTTATATAATATGTATTGAATATAAAATTAAACAAATTATTTTCATCTCGCAAATATAAATATAGTAAATTTCAAAATATAAATATTTTTAAAATATATTATCTTGAAAAATTATTAAAATTTGTTGTAAAATTTATATAAAATTTATATTATTTTATACATTATTAAATTATAACATTTGTTTACTTGTCAAGAGTAATTATAATATATTTTTATGTTTCATTATTGCTTTTTTGTTCCGTTAATTTAAATTAGTAATTGTATTTGAATATATTGTTCAATTAATTTTTTCACATCTCAAATATAATTATTATACTTTTCAAATATTATCTTTGTTTAATAATTTTTTATTATTTTATTTATTTTGTATTAATGAAATAATAATTATTTATATATTTTATTTTCAATTTTACTAAAATTATTTTAATTATTAAATTATAAAACTATTTTCATTGTCTCTTTATTATTATGCATTAATTATCTTTATTATATATTATTAAATTTTTAAAATGTAACGAAATCTTATTGAATATATTAATTATTAAATTAAATTTCTTATCTCCTCTCCCTTTTTATCATGCACAGAACACGCCATGCAAACATCCAGTTGTGATGTTGGCTGGGGTCAACGCCAACGATTTGGAGGCTCTGCTGGAGTTCGTCTATCGGGGCGAGGTGAGCGTCGATCATGGACAGCTGCCATCGCTGCTGCAGGCGGCGCAGTGCCTCAACATTCAGGGCCTGGCACCGCAGACCGTGACCAAGGACGACTACACGACGCACTCGATACAACTGCAGCATATGATACCACAGCACCACGACCAGGACCAACTGATAGCAACGATTGCCACGGCCCCGCAGCAAACTGTGCACGCACAGGTTGTCGAGGACATCCACCACCAGGGCCAGATATTGCAAGCGACCACACAGACCAATGCCGCCGGACACCAGCAGACGATTGTGACAGCCGACACCTCCAAGCACGACCAGGCCGTAATACAGAGCTTCTTGCCTGCACGCAAGCGCAAGCCGCGTGTCAAGAAAATGTCACGTAAGCATCAAGGATGGACATATATATGATAGATCTCTGTTATATTGAAGAAACTCCTTATTGATCCACAGCAACTGCACCGAAGATAACCAAGATTGAAGGAATGGGAACGATTATGGACGCGCCGACAACCTCTCACCTAACCGGACAACAGCAAGTGGTTCAGCAACAACAGGTCCTGGACGAGAACGGCGCGGAGGCGCAACTGTTGACCAGCACACCGATCATCAAGAGCGAAGGACAAAAGGTGGAGACTATTGTCACCATGGACCCCAACAATATGATACCCGTGACGTCGGCCAACGCGGCAACTGGCGAGATAACAACAGCGTCTGGAACAACCGTAACGCCCGGCACTGGCGGCACAACGGCAACGCCTAAAGCCAAACGGACAAAACATCCGCCCGGGACAGAGAGTGAGTCCATGTGATGCCAGAATCTGAAGTGTAGTCTAACTGTGTTTGTTGTCTTCGCAGAACCTCGATCACGCTCGCAATCGGAACAACCTGCTACTTGCCCCATTTGCTATGCCATCATACGTCAGTCGCGCAACCTGCGGCGCCATCTCGAGCTGCGGCACTTCGCCAAACCGGGCATCAAGAAGGAGAAGAAAAGTAAGTCCGGTAATGATACCACACTCGAGACGAGCACCGAGCTCAATAACACAACCGTGGGCGACACCAGCGACGCGCCGGGAACACCTTCGGCAACGGAGACGCCAGTGCGCGGCAACGTCACGCACTTGCCCAGGGTCATAGCCACGCCCACGGCGAACAGTAATACAATTATGGCCAGCACTGTGCTGCCGCAGCAGCAACTGCAGCAGCAACACCACCAAACACCGCAACAACAACAACAGCAGCAGCACCAACAGCAACAGCAACAACAGCAGCAACAGCAGCAGCAACAACAACAGCAACAACAACACATAAACACATCAGCACTAAGCGGGGGTGGTGGTCAAACGCATCTCATGGGCGTGAGCATCAAGCATGAGGGCGGCGGTAGCGGCAGCAACGCCGCTGCGCAGCAGCAGCAGCAGGGCATGCAGAACGTTATTCACATTGTGGGCGATCAGGTGTTCATGCCGCAGCAGCAGCAGCAGCCGCAGCAGCCCCAATGATAACGATGATGCCGCCGCCCCATGCCGCTCGCCTAATCATTCCACCTTAACACACACACACATTCACACACTTGCACACTCACACACACACATACAATGTTTGTAAATAACTTAAAAAGATCCGTCTGCAAATGAATGTTTATTTCATTTTGTATAATTTTTGTTGTAAGTTTTCATTATTTTTGCTTTTACACGTTTTTAACAATTCGATAACAGAAGAAGATTAATCAATTGCGATAATTTATGCAGTATTTTCTTGCATATAACGGTAAATACTCAAACTACTTAACTTAAAAAACAAAAAAACAATAAGAGAAAGGATAAATCAATTATGTCGCGTTATAATTTTAAGCTGTAAAAAACAAACACAATTAACAAATTAACTTTTTAATTATAAGCTTTATTTGTGGCTTAAAAAGAGAAAAGAAATTCAGCTTAAGTTTCTTTTAAAATAATATATAAACACATATATTACAAATTGTTTAATAAATATATACGTATATCATTTTTATGTAACCAAAATTTATTTGCAATTAATTTTGACGCTGCGGCAATTCGCTGTTAATATTTATTTATTTATTTATGGTTTCATTTGCATTCCACCAAATCGTCGAGTCTCGTTTCGTTTGTTTACTGTTGTTTTGCAAGAAAATACTGTACTTTGATTTTTAGATTTGAAACAAATTATATTTTATTTAATGCTTGTCTTCTTATTTAACTTTAATCTTTTGTTTTGTTCGATCTTTAACTTTATTATTTTTTAAATATTTCTAATAGTCTGTTTTTGTTTGATTGAAGAACTTACTTTTATCTACTAATGTAGTCAGACTATATTACACACACACACACGCACACACACACACACACTCATTCACTTAACTCTCTCAATTCTCATCTCTTCAGTCTCTGCTGTCTCTGTTTAGTCAGGTTGTTGTGTCAGTTGTTTTGACCTCTGTCCAAGATGGTGTCGCCCTAGCATTGCTTTAACACTTGTCTGTCCACAATACTCATCTTACCGTTACTTTGCAGCATCCAGTGGCAAGAAGCCTGCCAGCGGCACAGCTGGCTCCGGGCAGACCCAGACGGGCGGCAGCGGCGTAGTGCCTCAGGTGCAAACGGTGCAGTCGTTGCATCCACTGCAGGGCGTGCAAGTGAAGAAGGATCCCGATGCGCAGCAACAGCAGCAGCAGCAACAACAGCAGCAGCAACAGCAGCAACAGACCATGACAGTAGCGACCACGGCTGGCAGTCAGGTGCAACAGCAGCAGGTGCAGCAGGTGCAGGTGCAGCAGCAACAGGCACTGCAGCATCACCAGATCATCGATTCCTCTGGCAATATGACGACGCCCACAACTAGCGCCCAGGCCGCTGCCCAGCAGCAGGCGAGCAATCAGCAGCAACAACAGCAGCAGCAGCAGCAGCAACAACAACAGCAGCAGCTGGTCGCCCAGGCGGATGGCAGTGAGAGCGGAGCACCGCTTTCGATTGCTCAGGTGCAAACGTTGCAGGGTCATCAGATCATTGGCAATTTAAATCAGGTGAATATGACTGATTTCCAACAGCAGCAACAACAGCAGCAGCAGCAACAGCAGCAGCAGCAACAGCAACCACAGCAACCACCACAGACGCTTTGAGTAGCAAGCACCCACAATGACAGCTCGAACCGAATCATACACCCACTACTATTATAAACCCAATCCAAGACCTGGTTCTCTGATTATGCTTAACTATCTCTGTGTAGTAGAATGTTGACCAGCTAAACTCGGATATATAGAGCGGGCTAGATGACTAGACGTGGCTTAAAGTAACGCAATATTTATTCGTTTGAATCGTGATTAGTTGAATAGAGTTAAAACTAAATTTAAATTTAAATCAGATTATATTTCCAATATTATAAACAATTAAAATCGTGCAATGAATATGGCCTGAAGAGGTAGACTTACATATAGAAACAGCTGCTTTGGGCATTTCATCATAACTAAATCCTAGTTCTTTGAGCTGCTTTTTCAGCTGTGCCGTACTTAAGGGAAATGTTTGCGGTCGCATCATTTCTAAATATTTGAACAGAATCCATGAGTTGTCCGTAGCCTGCTCTATGTATCGCGAGGGCCTTTAGTTATTTTATATCCAATTTTGTTGTTAACTTTAATTATTGATTTCGCTATTACGATTAATTACGTTCTGCAATACTTAGTTATGTTTAAGAGCGCGCTAAGGTAATTGGACTCTGTAATGTGCTGTAGTTGAACACGTTCGTTTCTCGCCTACCCCTACCTATGTTATATGTGTGTATGTGTGTAGTCTAGACTAGGCATCCTAGTCAAACTTAATATCCGATCAGCGTAGTTTTACGATGTTTTTAAATTTTACATTTTACACTACGTTTGCCTTGTGTAGAGTCGCGTAAATATGTCTAGCTCAAATTGTCTATAGCTAATTTGCGAGGTTCACCTGTATTTTGTCTAATGGAGAGATTTCTACTATATATACATATATTCGTCTGGACTGCGTGCGACTTTTTGCCTTAACTCTGCTTGAACTCTGCAGATAGCTATCTATATAAGCTTTAGACTCTCCCGTTTATCCGCTCTTAGACCAAAATATCTTTGGTGCTACACTGTACAAAAAAAGAAGAAGAAAGTTGTACGCTCTATACTTAAAATTTAATATAAAAAAAAAAAAAACAAAAACAAAGCTCTTTATATTTACATAATTAATTTTATTTTTAATAGTTGCAATTTTTTTCGATAAGTCGTCTTTTATTATTACTCTTTTCTTTCGGCTGAGATCATGTATTTGCTTGGGTTTAGATTGAAATTGTATAAGGAAACAGATTCTATATGATTTTTTATTGTTTTTCATCTTTGAATGTAGCAAATATTTGGCCTTTTCCGAAAAAAAAAGAAAAACAAAAATACCTTAACTCTTATGACTTAAATAAAATTTAATTTTATTTAAAAACAATATACATGAATAAACCAAAAGATGTTAAAAAAAAAAACAAATTTTTTCAAGAATTTTCGTTGAATATTGGTGTTGGAAATTTTTTATTTTTAGCATTTTATGAATTAGTATAACACTTTTATTTTGCGTTCTTAATTCTTTTAATTGTTTAACAATCGTAAATTCCTGCCTAACCATGCCACATAATTCTTTCCGTATCTCTAATCCATAAACTCGAACTATACTCGATTCTAACCTGAACAAGAGTTTGACACACTGCACCTGCTCCATCAAACATTACGCACACCCACAGACAATCTAACGGGACTTTCCCAATCAGATAATGAATAGATAAAGAAGTCGAGAAGAAGTATAAATAATATATAATGTATAAATAATATTTTGTTGCCCCTTTTGCACTCTCATAACACAAACTCACGTTGAATCCATAACCGAATCATTAACAAATCGTTTTTATCTTGTCTTCTCTCTTTTCGCTGCCTTGTTGTAAACTCACCAATCTAATTAATAAACAATGTCTAAATATCGCAACTCATGCATCAAACAACCGAACGACCAACCAACCCGACAATAACCGAATCCATTCAACTCATCAATAATCAATGTGTCTCGATAGGGCAACAATAAGAACATTTTGGTAAAGAAGGTTTTCATTTTGAAAGGCGGTAATAATACGTAATGATGAGCCAACGATATGACCAGCGGCCCTGGAGGTGGTGGAGCACTCGGGGGCGGTGGGCAACCAGCGCAGCAGCAGCAGCAGCAGCAAAGCGGCAGCAGCAGCAGCAACAGTAAATGTGGCAGCGGCAGCAGCAGCAACAACAACAACAGCAGCAGCGAACGCAGCAGCGCAGCAACAGCAGTGAACAGCAGCAGCAGCACTGAAGCAGCAACGACAACAGCTGCCACTGGTGGAGCGCTCCAGCGCCGCGTCCTGCGCGGCCACGCAGCGCAGACGACCAGTGGAGAGCGCGTGCTGCTCATTAACTATGTGCCGCAGTCGGGGGCGTCAGCATCAGCAGCAGCAACATCAACAACCTCCACAGTCAGCGCATCACAGTTGCCCACACGCAAAATACTTCAGGCCAGAGCCACAGCAGCAGCAGCAGCAGCATCGACAGCATCAACATCAGCAGCAGCTGGAGCATCAGCAGGCAGCACACAGGCAGCGACGCCGTCTGTGTCCTTTGCTGGTCTTGGCTCTGAGGTGACAGTTACCTTGACGCGCACCAATCAGCGCGCCAGCGTAACGAATGTCACAGCCGCCGGTCATATTGTTAGGAATCAGCAAACCGTCTATCAAACAACCACCACATCCGCAGCTGGCGGATCAACCAGCACGACAAGCGTCCACGAGCCAGTGCAGCACCTGGTGGCACCGACATCGCCGCCGCCGCTGCGCTGGCAGCAGCAGCAGCAGCACGAATACCAGCACGACCACCACTTGGTCGAGGAGGAGCACATCATCATCGATCATCATCAGCAGGCGGAGGCGGATGATCACCTGATCGAGTACGATGCGAGCGAGGGCGTTGTCATCGAGGATCAGGATCCAGATCACTATCAGCATCAGCAGCAGCAGCAGCACCACCATCACCACCTGCAGCACCAGCATCACCAGTTGGACCTGCAGGAGGAGCTGCAGGATCCCGATGGACAGCAGCAGCAGCATCATGACGTAGTCCAGGAGGTTTACCTGCAATAGAACACCACGCCTAAGGAGACCCCAATTCATTACTAATTATCTATGTAGTACACATACATATAAATAGCTGTTAGTTCTCTATAATGTTCGATCACATTGAGCTTTTCGAATTAATACCTAAGTGTGTGTGGACTGGATCTGCGTACTTACCTACGTATTCATTCCCAAATGCTAAGCCATTCTATTGTATAT
Organism: Drosophila meridionalis; assembly: GCA_035045145.1. NCBI lineage: Eukaryota > Metazoa > Arthropoda > Insecta > Diptera > Drosophilidae > Drosophila > Drosophila meridionalis. The sequence continues at coordinate 1,515,693 of JAWNPG010000023.1, forward strand.
ATATTGAACAATATGAAACATTTTAAACAAATTATGGATAATTCAAAGAAAATTACATTTTTGAGCAAGTGTAAGTAAAAGTCGATGTATAAAGTTAATTAGAGTGTAAGAAAATATAAATTAACAAGTTATTTAAGAAACATTCAAATTAATGAAAATAAAATAAAAATATTTTTGTACCATACAATTATGCTTGAAGTTCGAAAACAATATACAAATATTTCATAATTTGAATTTATGAAAAGACAAAATATATACAAATTTATCAATATCAATTGTAAAATACAGATTTCAAAATATATAGAAACTCCATTTAAAATACGTAAACTTAATAATATATATATATATATGTATTTAATAATTTAAAAAACATTTTTGAAATTTAAAAAACTGTTGATGAAGATGGCGCCCAGAGGATTAAAACCCATATATGATATATGGAATAATATATAGGACCCGTATATGATATATGGAATATATATATAAAGATATATGTATATGGTGTCTGTAACCCATGCTTGGGGCCAAAGCAATAAAGTGATGCGGTTTGTGTACTGAAAGCTAAGAAAATCAGCTGAACTTTCTTTTATGGGCTCGAGGCAAATGAAATCGTTTGCTTGAATATATATAGTATTTATTTATTTAATTATTTATTATTTGTTTTCATTTGTGTTTGCGTCTTAAGTGTTGCCGTCTAAATTACAAAAGCCTTCTTATTTACAAATTCAATAACATTTCTTTACAATGTGGCAAATTAACATAACTATAACAAACTACAAGCTAAATGTTTCAGTTGGAAAAAATTTACATAATTGTTTTTTTTTTTTCAATATTTTCCAATAGTTTCACAAAACCTTTTCAAAGCGCACAAAAAAATCTCTAGTTTCCAATAGTTTATAAAACTTCTAGGCGTTGATTTTTGTTTGTTTGTTTTTTTTTTTTTTTTTTTTTTTTAATTGTGATATTTGTTTTTAGTATTTTTGGAAATTTCTATTATAATAACAGGCACTAACTACGGCTTAGACATTTCCTAGATTTGTCTATAAATATTTTTGTATCCTGCTCAACTATATGCTTAAAATGTCATAAAATGCATTTTCAAATATTATTGTTCAAAGTTATCTATTAACACTTTTGGACCTGCATTCGTTTGATTCTCTTTTGTTTTTGAGTTTTTTTTTCTTTTTAATTTGGAAGTTTTGAAGCGTTTGTATTTGAACTACATTTATCAATAAAATTGTTGAATTGAAATGCATCTTTTTAAGTACCAATTGATTCGCACTGCTCTAATTTGTCTGCAAGCTTTACAAGTTATCATTTAAATACATTAAATATTATTGTAAAATTCATATAGTTAATCTCTCTACTTGGCGCTCTTCATCAGCCGGCTGCTGGCGAAGCACTCGCCAAAGAAACGGTCCAGCGAGTGATATAAATGTGGACGCACGTTGACCAGTCCGTGATCCTCATCGGCGTAGCTCTACAAGCATAAAAGAGAGTGTTACGAGAATGCAACCTGTACAGTAATCTCTGCTTACAATTTGCTTGAAGAGTATGTCATGTCGCTCCAGATTCTTGGCCAGGATCATGGCCTGCTGGTAGTGCACATTGTCGTCGGATGTGCCATGGACGAGCAAGTACTTCTTGCCCCGCAGTTTCTGGGCGCGCGTGCTCAGTCGGGAGTTGGCGTAGCCAACCTCATTTGTCTCCGGCAGACCCATATAACGTTCCGTATAGATAGAGTCTACAAGTCGTAAAAAGAAATCAGTTAAAAGTTGACGAGATTGTGGAATTGCTTAGCCCATACCATAGTAGGTCCAATCGGTGACTGGCGCTATGGAGGCGGCGCACTTGAACACTCCATTGTCATCATTGGCCAGCGCCATGGCTGCAGCATAGCCACCATAGCTCCAGCCCCAGATGCCGATGTGTGCGTCATCAATGTAGTCAAACATTTTCGTCAGATTTCTGGAAATAAATGGAGATTAGAATTAGATAAGATTAGGAATTAGAAAGTGGGAAATTTAAAGTTATAAGGATATATGAAATACTGTTAGAATGATGAAAGATGATTATGATGAGGTAAAAGTAACTCACAGATTATCTTTAAATAAATATGATATGATATGATGTGATTTTCAATTCATATGTATACAAATCATATTAGATTGAAATAATCTGAAACTGTTCCTGCACGTAATCAAGATGACTTCAATGATAATATTTCTTTAAATAAATATGATATGATATGATGTGATTTTCAATTCATATGTATAAAAATCATATTAGATTGAAATAAACTGAAACTGTTCCTGTATGTAATCAAGATGACTTCAATGATAATATTTCGAAATGAAAGCATATATAGTAAAAAGATCGGATAAAGATTCCTTGAAAAACTTGAAATGTTTTTATGCATAAAAGTGATATCTATTGATTAGCTTGATATAAATGTCTATCAGCACCAAATCATCTGTTGTCCACGGTATTTCATTTAATACTTAATATTTCATACTATATTCTAGGTATTTCGGAATAATATTTTAATATGCGGTAAGGAACAGCATGATCAATAACATGATCGTAATTACAAGATCATGTTGATCAGTAAACAGGGAAGAGGAAGAAGGAGAAATCGGAATTAATAGGAGAAATGATGTAAGAGCGCAAAGCGAAGAGTGAACAGAAATAAGGAAAGAGAGAAGATTGAAGAGATATGAGTGAAGTGAGAAAGTGGAAGGAAGAGATGATAAGGAAGGGTGAATAAAAAGGGAAGAGTGCAGAAATAATTGGGAATAGAAAAGAGGCCATTATGAATAGCGAAGAATGAAGACATAAGAAGTAAGAGGGCTGAGTAAAGAGAAAAGAGGGAAGAATGGAAAGAGAAGAGTAAAGAGAAACCGCAAAGAGATAAATAAAGAGGAATAGTGGCAGGCGAAAAGGCAAAAAGAGTAGGAAAGGTGAAAGCATGATAAGGGATGAGTGAAGAGAGAAAATTTTAAATTGAAATGGGAGAGGGTAGAGGGGAGAGTTAAGAAGGAAAAGAGCTGAGTAAAAAGGCAGAATGAAGAATCGAGAGAGAAGAGTGGAGAGAAGATAGAAGAGGTGAGAGGAAGAGAAGACAGGGAAAAAAGGGGGAGAAAAGAGTGAAGAAGAGAGGAATAAGTAAAGAGTGAACACGGGTGAGGGAAGAATGAAGAAGAGAAGGAAAGAGCAAAAAGAAACTGTTTATATCATAATATCAAGCTATCATCTTCCATGTCTCTCAAAGTTCGAGACCCAAATAAAATTCTTATTATTCCGAAATTGTTATTATTCCGAACACTTACTGCGTAACCTTGATCTGGTCGCTGATTTCAACTGTGCCCAGTTGCAGATAGATGGCGTGCAGCAGGTTCTCGCCACGCAGTCCCGAGCCGCGTCCATCGATCTTGGCATAGATAACAGATTGGTTCGAGGACAGGTAGGTGCCCCAGTCCATCATCCACTTGTTAGTAACCTGTGGAATGATAAAGCTTCAGCTATTGCTTCTGATTCGTCCAGAAATGCTTACGGAATAGGAGTCGGGTCCGCCGTAGACATCGACTAGCATTGGATACTTGGTTGAGCCGCTGGTGTCCAAATTGGGTGGCAGCTGGAGCAGCACCTTCGCCTGGAAGCCGCCATCGATGTTTACCGTGAGTATCTTGTGCGTGGGCAGTGCCACGCCCCGCAGCTTGGCGCGCAGCGTGTCGTTATTCTCCCAATCCATTAGCTTCTTCAGCGTTACCTGAGCTAAAATTAGATTAAGCAGAGCAAAGTTCAAGTCTTTGTTATGCGGCACCAATGGGACTTGACCTACAGTTCGCATAGGTCCACTCGTAAACCGAAGTCGTGGGTATGCCTGGTCCCAGAGAGGTAATCACAATTTGATTATTGTCATTGAAGATGGCCGAGTAGTAGCTCTGCTCCACGTCGCCCGAGGTCATCAGCTTGCACGTCAGACACTTGGGCGTCTGCTTGCGCGTGGTCACCGCTCGAATCGCATAGAGATGCAGCTGCTCCGGATGCTCCTCAGTGTTGGCCGTGTAGAAGATGACGTCATGCGTTTCATCCCAGTGGAGTATGCTGTCCACCACAAACTTGCCGCTCGTCAGCGGTTCCAACTTAGCATCGAGTACATCTGTGGCAAGCAGCTGCAGCTGCTTGTAGTTATCGTGGGGCAGCACAAAGGCCAGCCGTGAGCCGTTGCGGTTCTTAAATGGAGCCGTATAAAGGTCGACCCAGCCGGTCTTCGATTCCGTGTTGTACAGCTGCAGGGGTGGCAGGTGGAAGAGTGGAAATCAAGATGTGAACTTGCGAAGTAGTATGGATATGATTTATCAAGTAAACTAGTTGATTGATTATTTTTACTCTTTTATGTTAACTAACATATGTTAGTGTTGACCATCTTGCCTTTTCCATATACTGTACAATATTACAATTCTCATTTTGATGAAGTGGAGTGCCATATGTGACAACATTGTGAATTAAAGTCTGTTTATAATTAAACCTCGTTGTATTATTATCTATTATATAACTTAAATATATTAGTTGTACGAGCGCTTTCGATGTAAACAGAGCCGAATGATTTTCTGCCCTCTTTTATTTACTGAATTTTCAACAGGGATGCAATTGGAAACTAACAATATATATATTTATATATATATAAGAGTTGCTTTACAGTCATAAAATATTGAAGCATCAAATTTATTATGTTGGTTCCAGAAATTAAAATGCTGATTTTGTATATTAAGGATTTTAATACTTGGGATAGTCCGTTACCTACCGCAAAATTCAATAAAATGACATTTCAAGCACTAGAAACATGTGCTTTATATACAAATATATCACGTCTAAGTCATTAAGTCATTAAGAACGACAATCTAAAAGAAATATATATATATATATATATATATATATATATATATATATATATATATATTTATATATATGTATATTATTATATATATATATATATATATATATATATATATATATATATATATATATATATATATATATATATATATATATATATATATATAACAAAAATGTTTATAATGGATTCAGATGATTGAATATCAATAAAAGATTAAAAATATTGACTTCTGTCATTAATCTGTTTCTATTTTATATAAATTACTTTTTTACAATTTCATTATGGATTCGAAGTCAATTAATAATAAATTTTGCCAAGTTAATATTTAAAATTCTATTTAAAGAATCCTCTCTAAATTTCTGGTTCTGGTTCTATTATCCTTTCCTGTGATTTCACTTAAACTTATCTCTCAAGATTTGATCTTACAGCTACATTCCTCTTGATTACTTACCACCTTGCGGCCACGTCCATCGAAGCTAATGACATAGGCAGCATTCTGTACTCGATTCATCCAGACCGACAAGACATGATCATTGTCCAGCCAGCTGACTACGGTGACTATATAGTCGGTTTCAGTGTTTAGGGCACTTGGCACTGGCATCGAGGTGAGGAACTCCTTGCCTTCTAGCGCCCGCTCGAGATCGGCCATAAAGAGAACTACGCGGGGATTTGAGGAGCCCGCCTTGGGATATGGAATCTCCTGATGCAACGGATACTGGAAGCGTAGATCACCGGCATCGCCGTAGTAGGGGAAGTTGATGACGTGCGTGGGCGAGTCGTCGAATTGAATGAAGGCTATTTGGGTGCCCGTGGGGTTGAACCAAGTGGCTACGTTTGAGCTGAACACCTCCTCCTCGTACACCCAGTCGGGAATGCCATTCAAGTAGATGCCGTTCTCGCTGCTTGTGATGGCTATCTCTGCATCCAGAGCACTCTTCTTGTAGTACAAGTTGCGGTTGAAGTTGATGATCAGAGCGTTGCCCACGGGCGCCCATTGCACCATGCTGAGATACTCCTGCTTATTCTGAATCGTCAGCGGGGTCATGATGTTGGAGCTCAAGTTGTAAATGTCGTATTCGGCTAAAAAGCTATAGCGGAAGTTCTTCTTGTAGTTCTTGGCCAACAGCAACAGCTGGCCATCCGCCGACTTCTCGAAGAGCACATAGTGCGCCGCATTGGCCAGCAACGTGGTGACCGTTTGCGTCTTTGTGTCCAGTTCCACAATGTCCTAAACGTCAGAGCACTTTATATACTAGATCTTTTAAAGGGAAGCCAAGTCTCGTACACCTACCGCATTGTTCCTGTAGATCACGCTGTTGCCATTGCTCCAGCTGCCGTTGAAGCGTTTCGCATATAATTGACCGCTGAGCACATCCTCCAGATCAATGGCATTGTCCTTGGGCTTATCGCCGCTGTTGTCCTCGTCGCCCGACCGCAGGACGAACACCAGCATTGTAGCCAGCAGAGCTATGGCCACCACTCCAGCAACGACACATAGTATGATGCGCACTCTGCGCTTCTTTTCCTTGGAGTAGACCAGGTTCTGTGGAGCAAAGAATTCAAATTGATTTTAGTTGAGATCATCATTGATGAGGAATTAAATATTATAAGTTTTAATTGTTCAGTTTTCCATATTCGCAATTTATTTTTAAATTGATTTTAATTTTTAAATTAGATTTTTTTTTTAAATATAAAAAATATTTTAAAAATTAATTAAAGATATTGCTTTTCTGGAAAGATTTGTAATTATAATTTCTCGTTCATAGATAATTAAATAATTATAATTCGTAATATATATATATATATATATATATATATATATATATATATATATATATATATATATATATATATATATATATATATATATATATATATATATATATATATATATATATATATATATATATATTGTATTAGGTAGTTTTTTAAAATCAAAATTAATTTTTAAATCGATTTAAAATTTTTCAAATATATTGGACTTTCTAAAAAATAAAAATATTTTCTCATTTGGAAATATTTGTAATTATAATTAAACATTTTTCCAAACGAGAAAAATAATATATAATATAAAATATATAATTCAAAATATAATTTAATTATTATAATTATTATTACAGTACCGAACAAATATATATATACATTAAAAATTTCAACAATTTTTTATAATTTCATATTTAATTTGACTGGATGTGATTTCAGTGCAAGTTTTCGATATAAAATAAGCTTGTATATTATGACAGATTATTACATCTTTTAATTAACTTTTATTAAGAGACAATACATTTGCTTTAATTACAATTACTTATCATAGTTATTTTGAAGTATATTGAAATATGGAAGATCATTGAGACATATAGAGAAAGACCATAGAACTACCACGGTCTAGAGTCCCAATAATATTTTATTATAATAATAATTTATACATATATTATATTATAATAAACAGGAAGCATTGAGACTCTGGAGTCTAAAAAAATAAAAAATAAATTCCCTCAATTCTCTTTTGTTCCCAAAGTTAACGTTATACGCAAAACATCTATTGATACTACGTCAATTATAGGAATATATATTTTGCACCAATTATAGCTAGGTAATCAATAACCGAATCACGTTTTGCAGGTCCGACGCATAGTTAGGTTTTGCATACAAAATTAATTTCTTTAGGTTTTGTTGCGCATGCGAATGCGCTTTTTCTTTTCGGCACTGGCAACGATCACAACTCACGAGACGTTGACTGAAAATGAAAGTAGTTTTGTTTTCTACCAGACTGGCGTCGAGTCGGAACAGGTTTACAGATTGTTAGCTGTGCCGGGAGCTATTGAGCCAGGGGAAACCGACAATTGCGCCGATGACGTAAGCCCATCAAGTATTTACCAGGTAGCCAAGAAATGGTGTTTTATATAACAAATTTTTATTGACTTTTGGTTCAGGTTTGGTATTTTCAACGTGCCATATAAAGAAACTATTCAATGCGTATGATAGAGAGACATCAACACCTGTCTTATAATAAAAGTAAATTGTTTTTAAATGTCTTTTTTTGTATGTCACTGAGAAATGATGCCAAATGGCATTTGTTGATTATTTCATAATGGATTTGTGAGTAGCTCAAGGTTAGGCGGATTCATGTAATTCCAAAGAAATTAAATTAATTGGCGTTGAAGGCGGTTGATAAAATAATAAAGATATTATCTGAGAAGTCCATTCTACATATTTCATAAAGACTTTTCTCAAGATTCTTCTAAACCGCATCAAATCTTGTACTAATACTCAAGCAAGCTACCGCAACTGGTTAGAACCTGTTAAAGACTTCAAATCCAGTTGACTCTGCCTTGACATTTCTTTAATAATATTAAATATATTTTCTAATGCTCAACTAAGTCCGGAGTCTAGTCAACATTTGCACTTATCACACACAGTCAACTAGCCGCACAAATGCCATTAAGATATGCAAAGGAAATCGAAGCGAACTTCCCAATAGGCATCCACTGCCTCGCAGCTCCACAGCCCCACATCACGTATGCTCCGAATCCCCACATGATTTGCAGTGGCACAACTGAAATATATGGCACCTTGGTGCCAACTGTAGCTGTAACTGGCTTCGAAGACATGTTGGTTACAAGTTTTGCGACTTTATGGTTAGAATAAAGCCATAAAATATGGCTCACTAGACACTGCAATCACTGGGGCTTTGTTGTCTGGGCTTATGGGGTCAGCGCATTTATTAAACACAGATCAAATTGAAATTGTTTTTGTTTATTCGCACAATTTTCGTTCGGCAAGCCTTTTTTTTTTCAAATATTCCATTTCATTTGTTTCAACACCAACAGTTGTAATAAATTGGAATAGTATGAGTACATCAGCTAAGAGGACAGTTTGATGCCCTATAGAGTAAGGTATGAGCGTGAAGAGATTCAGCTAAACTACGTTGAATTTTATAATATAATAAATAATTATATTTGGCTCGGAAAGGTAATGAAACATACTTAGGCACATGTTAGGATATTATCTTTAAAAATTAGATATTAGATCAGTCATGGACATTATATGATACCAAGCAACTAAAAAATCATCAAAGTCTAGTCTCATCCTAACACATACAGGCACGCCCATCAATGTATGTAAGCCCAGTAATAGAAGGACTCTCAACAATTTATATAATCCCTGTAAAAGAGAGTACTTTCAATATTGTCTTATTAAAAACGAAAGGGTATTAAAACTACACCGTTTTATTCAAATAAAAACCCCACATCATAATTTCAATTGCTTTGCTAGGGTGCAAATTGGAAATACGCATGAATTCACAGATTCCGTCCGTATTCGACGCATGACTCCTGTCTGTCTAGAGATTGTTTTGGGAGTTGTGAATGGTATTTGTGCACAATATGGCGCAATTAGTGGCGCCAGACGAGTCCAAACGAATTCATTAAATATATATAAAGCCGAAAGCTTTTAGGAGCAATCTCTGTCCTGGGGGAACAGGGCAACTACTATCGGCAGCTCGACTAGCTCCAACTCCAACTCCAAGTTGAGCGTTTGCCTGTGCACTTGAACTTCCGGCAATTAGTTGGCATCTAGCTGGCCTGGGCTAGAGCCACAAAAAGTGCCAGAGCTAGACCCACAGCCCGACTCAGAGCCAGAGCCACAGTCAGAGCGGGGCGGGTGGCCTAAAATTGAATACAATTTATATCCATGTTGCACCACATGGCGTATACTTGTTTAGCGTCAGTTGCCATTTTGTTAGCTGACACATAATCGCCTGTGGGTTGGGTCAAGCCGGTTAGACCTCGTCCATCCCAAATGCTCTGCTAAAAAATGAATGAGCCTGAAGGGCAGCAGCAACAGCGTTTGCTTTATATACTCTTACAAAGAGTATTCATATTTTCCTATTAATACTATGCTATATTTGGCTGAATTTTTTTTTTTACTTCTAAGCACACAACAGTTTATATATGAGCAATGTACAATAGAATTGTTATAAATTATAGTCAATGAAATGTATTGGAATAATCTGTCGAACCAATTTAGAACTGAAAGTTTTAATATATTTTTTTGATGAAAATTTGTAAAATTGTAACACAATTTTGGAGCTGAAGATTTTACATTGTACATATCATGTAGAATATGTTTGGATTAAACCGACTTTTGCATACTCTCTTCAATCTAATCCATTTTATTGTCAATTATAGAATAAGTTTTAAGTCAATTGGCAAAGTAAATTCTATACTGATACGTGATTTGCTTTCGAATATCACTAAAATCTATATATTTATCAACTTTAAATTTACATTTTTAGATACCTTTTCAACTAAATGAAATATTGGGAAATAGCACTCGAAGTGCAAAGTGAATAAAATATAAATTTTAATTGAATTTAAATCTGTTTTTATAGTTTCTAAGCTCTTTAACAAATCTATATTTAAGTCGAAATTCAAGTAGTCCATAGATAGTGTAATATAATGAAACAAATATGTTTAGCATAAGTAGACCGCCGTTTAGAGTCTTTGCTCAGATATTAGTTTTGATAAATTCTAACCAATATGATAGTTATACGTGAATTACAGGTTAATGTTAGTTAGTAACCAAGAATTAGACTCTAATTCTAAGCCTTAAATTAATATAATAATAATTCTTAACCTCAAATGATACTTGATATTGTTCTAAATAGTTTCAAATTAGTTTCTGTAATAAGATTTCAAAATTATGATTTATGAAACTAATAAGTACGTTTTGTTCTTCTAGTTCACACGTTAACTGGTCTTATTCTCAGTAAACAATATATATCCATTCATCCATGTATAGTCCAATAATATAATAATATATTACTATTTGTCTCTTTAAGACATTTTATTATTGTCAAATGGATAAAACTAATTAAATGATGTTTTTGTATCCTTGTTTCAATATTTCATATATACATTCACTACTGTTTATTACATATATTAGACAAGAAATGAAATTCTAATTCTAAGACGATTTACCTTACAACAGTCCATAGATTTGCCAAATAATTAGCAGCAGGAATTCACTTGTAGGTAATGGACTTTACTGTTGCCCAGACACAACTACTCTGAAAGGCGAACTCAGGCCTCTTTTGTATATATACCTCCATATGACACCTCGACTTCGTCTACCAACAAACTGCTCAAAGGGTATTACGATTTTGCCGCCCTCAAAGAGCGAAATTCCGAAAAGCGACTTTCGTCTCGGCTTCCCTTTTGAATGAGAGCCCATTTCTCGGGGCTTGTCATTTGTCGTTTAGTTTTTCATTAAGCCTCTAGCTAATTAGTTGTCCTGGCCATAATATTGCTATTGTGGCTGCTACCAGCAATTTGAATACAATTTTGCCAAATGCGTACATAATTTTCGCTAATCATGCTAGACAAATGGGCAACGTAAATTGTTTTCTTGTTTAGCAAAGGATATTCCTCGTTTGTCAGCAATTCTAAAGGGCGTTGTCCTTAATGAGTAGGGAAGCAAATAAAGGAAGATTTATTTATTGCTCTAGGAATTTTGTTTTAATTTGGCTATATTGATTTTATTTTCGCTAAATTTCAGTCTTCCTTAAGGAATTTTTACTATAATTGATTTTATTTTATAAATTAATTTATAAATTTACAAATTGGGTCATGTATTAGCTCATCTTTAGTTATCAACTGATAGTTGTTGATACAAGGCTTCATCCATTTGAACAACATTCTTTCACTCTCAAAAAGTAAAGTAAAGTTTAATTTAATTTTTAGAGATTTTAATTTTAATTTTGTTATATTGTTTTTTTTTTTTTTAATTTTCAGTTTCGATTATTATTTCTTGTTATTGGCTGTATTTCTTTCAACAACATCGTTTCACTTGGCTATCCGCTACTGATTCTTTTCCTTCTTCTCCAACATGTGGCAAGCTTACTTTCAGTTTTTGCCAAAAGAACCCATAAACAACTATAAATGAATTTACCAAGATTTGCAAATTCCTGCTGTCTGGGTACAGATATATTTATATTTTTAATAAATACAAATATTTTTCCAGGTATGTTCTTGATTTCAGGTATTTTATAAGTACCTATTTCTCCGAATAATCGATCGTCACTTAACCGCCTCTCCACCTTTTGCTTTTCAGCATAAGCCTTCAGCTGCTCGCCAGGTAGCTCGGAAGGGTATTAAATATTCCGCTTTCACACATCTACTTTGCACCTTTTAAGGAGTGGTTATTCCCCAAGGTTATGTTGCTTGTCGCTTGGTTTTTCATTAAACCAGCTAATTTAATTAGTTGTCTTGGGCGTGTCGTTTTCTTATTATTGTTATTGCGGCTCTTGCCAGCAATGTTAGCATAATTTCACTTATAGCTAACATATTTAGCAATTGCATTTAAGCCCTCTGAATTAATAGATGTATGTATTTATTTATGTATTTGGGGAACTCATGGGGATTAAGAGAGTTATGTAATATTAATAGAGGTTTCATACGAAATTTATTGTTATCCTATTAACTTGTACATAGATTAACTATTTTCAGATTACTTATTTCTCAGTCTAGCGTGATGGCGGTTCGAGCGAAGGGTGACTGGGACGTGGCAGACTGGGAATTACAACATTGAGGCTAGAGAATTTGAACTATATACTATAAATATTGGGTGTATGGCAAATCAATATATACAAACAAAACAGATAATACAAACAAATCATTCCATGATGTCTACTGCAGCTTTGGAAAATCCGAATGAGCTGATCTCTTCAATATTTGAATCATTTTTAAATTCAACCTCACCTAACTTAATCTTTCTCTTATTCTATTAATCTCTTAACTCTTAATCTGGTCTTGAGTATTAACATTCTTTATAGACTATTTGATACGCACATAAAAACAACAATTGACAAACACTTTAATTGTTTCTAGGCTATAAAAGAATATTAAGAAATACGCGCACCCTCTCTTTCTTGACTTTAACTATGTTTTACTTGTCGTACCCATTTACAAAACTGTAAAGAGTATATTGGCTTTGTGCAATGTCCGCCTTGCTCTATGTCCGTATGTATACTTGAACGCAAACAATGTGAAATGTGAAATATAAGTTGATGTTTTTGTCTGTCTGATAAAATGTCGAGATTACATAGCGCGTGTGCCTATTCGTTAAATACTATTACAGATATTTTAGAATCCTTGTTATTTAAAATGGTAGAAATTTTAAAATTGGAAAGTTGACAAGATTAAAGCAGATAAGTCGGATATTTCTACACCCACTGGGAGTATGACGAATCAGGTATAACTGTATCTTTTACAGTTTTAAAGCTAGTAGGTAAAGTTGATAAAAATGATAATTAAGTTGTTGCAGGCCACGTCTATATACGACCCGAAAATCATTTAGTTACCAAATCGGCAAATTCACATTTTAATCAGTTGTGCTTCGTGGCAGGAAATATTTTTAATGGGCATCTTGCAGTTAGTAGCCCCAAACATGTTTTAAACTAAGGCTTCATTTAAATCGGTCTAACTGTCTCACTCAAAAACTATATATATTTACCAATAGGGCAAATCGATTTTTTATCCAGCTGAAATTGTTTTTAATGAGTATCCTGCAGTCGGTGACGTTCGACTATATGTTTTGAACTAAGGCCTTACTTAAATCTCTCTAACTCTCTCACTCTATATACACACATATATGTAATTTCATTTTCAGTTTCCCCTATTTATCCCCATTTAATCTACTACGGAAGAGAAGTACTTAAAAGCTCACCCATTGCCACATGTCACATTATTATACCATAAGGCTGCTGCTGCCTTCCGTAATTGATGCTTAACACTATGTTGTCGCCTGTTGCATGTCATGCTTTCACTCTCACACCCACACTCTCTCTCTCTTTCTCTCTCGCACTCAACTAAATGCCCGCAAACACACAATTGAAATCGTTTAGTCCTGTCAGGGAGCCGCCGTCGCGAACAGCATTTAATGTCACTAATGCTGCATTTGGCAGTCATCGACAGCATCAATTAGTGGCTCATTATGGCAGCCACGTCCACGGACCATTAGTCTACCATGGGTCCGGCCCACACGTATGTGTGCTCTGATTGAAGATCAACAATTTCTCGGGGTGCGGGTGTGTGTGCGGCTTACCTTGAAGCGGTTCATGCCGCCGCCAAAGCCGCCAGAACTGTGCAAATCATCGTCGTCCAAGCTGCTGCCGCCCACGCCGCCCAGCATGGACTCGCTCAGCTTGGCGCTGTGGCGTCTCAGCTGATAGGCGCCCGCTGAATTCAAGGTGGCAGCTGGCTTGTAGTAGTAGGGCGGGTGCTGGTGGCGGTGCGCGTGGAGGGCGGAGGCGGTTGTGGCCGCTGCCGCAGCATCCTCAAAGTCATAGTCCAGCAGCTCGATTGGATGCTCGCATTTGCAGCGATGCGGCGGTGTTCGATGTGGTGTCGTCATAGCAGATTGGGGATGCTGGTGGTGTCTGCTTTTGTTGCCATTGTGGTGGCTATGACTGTTGCTGCCATGTGGATGTGGATGCGGATGAGGATGCGGATGAGGATGGGGTTGCGGCGGATGAGGCGGTGGTGGAATGTCTGCGGGTGTTATATAGATTTTGCCACCTCCACCACCACCCACAGCACCCACAGTACCCACAGCGTCCGGTTGTTGCAGCTGCTTGCTCGGCCAGTGGAACTCGTCAAACTCGCTCGAGCTGTTGACCAGTTGTTGTTGCTGTTCCCACTGCAGCTGTCGATGTTGTTGTTGCTGCTGCTGTTGCTGCTGTTGTTGCTGCTGCTGCTGTGGTATGTGTCGCATGCAACTTTGTGGCTGCTGTTGTTGCTGCTGCTTGTGGCTGTGGTAGCGAAAATATTGCTGTTGCGCTGTGGCCGCGGAGGCGGGCAAATACTTTTCATCGCGGCCAGAACAAGAAGAGTAGCCATATAAATTGTTTGTTGACAGCAAAAAGTGTTCTCTGTTCGTATTCGTGTTCGTGTGTTTGTGTGTGTTTCAGCGGGATGGGCGGGCGGCATTGGGAATAAAGCTTAAGTTCGGTCATACATTTCGGCATAAAGCAAAAAGTGGACAGTGCACGAAATCAAATAGCGGCTAAGGGCAGCAGGCATAACGAACAACTACAATAAAAGAGGCTTTAAACTGAAATTATGGCAACAGAAATAAAGTCCTTGCTGGGAGTAACTGGGCAAATATAACAAATTGTATGAATTTGTATGGTCAGCCAGACAACTCTATATTGTATTCATTTATGTGTTTAAAAAGCAATTTAAAATCGAATTTAGGTTCACCCGTGCAATAACAAACTATTAAATAGAAGTAGTTCGTAGACTTTTTAACGTGCAACACTAGTAGCTTATCGAACTTAAATTAACATATGAAAAATAATAAATAGGAATAAATAAAATATAGAAAAAAAAAAAACAACAATTATTTCCGACAAATTTTTTTGTTTTTTAATGTAAATAAAAATATCACGTTGCAAATGAAATTATTTATATTTTGATTCATCTGTTGTATTTATTTATAAAAATTAGGAAAAATGTATGTATGAATGTATCTTCTTGAGCGATTCAAATAGGTTTTTCCCTCAATCAAGCTTAGCTGATAATTATAATCTAAAAGTGGAGTACCCCAAAATTTGGAGTTGAGCAGGCAGCGAACTAGTGAGCTTGTTCATAAGCTAGTTCAAAGTTGTATTGCCTGTCATCGCTTATCGCTTTTAAGCGACGATCACGGAACAAAATGATAAGTTTATGCATAAGACATTAACTGATGAGCATTTTCATGAATTTATTTATATTTAACTTCATTACTAATAAATAATAATTGGATAAAAAAAAAAAACAAATACAAGAAAACACAAAAAAACTGATGAGCATTTTCATGAATTTATTTATATTTAACTTCATTACTAATAAATAATAATTGGATAAAAAAAACAAGTAAGAACGTTGCTTTAGGGCGAGACCTACAGCGTCATACTCGTTTCCCACATGGGCATCTGGTATTTTAAATTTAATAATTTATCTCAAATTTTGCATTTATGTAGATTCACGTGAATTTTCTGCAATTTCAATTTTTGCAAATATAACTATGTGAATGAATTAGCATTTTTATAAAATGTAAAAAATGCAATAGAATCATATGTTTCATCAAGTTCCGTTAAGTCAGTCGCAATCTATTAAACAAAACGCTTGGCCAATTATGACACGCACGCGTTAAGCAGCGACAGCAAAATATATTTACATTTACACATACATACGTACGTACATTGAAACGTGCAAGCGCGTTTGCTTATGCATGGTCACAAATAAATTCAGCGCCATTCATTCTAGCATATTCTTCAACCAAAATTGTTATTGAGTTGTGCTTGCATTTTCAGCCGCTTCTTTAGTTTTGTATTTGTCAAATATCGCCCTTTATACGCATACATTCAACCGACCACCGTTTTTGTATGTACACATATAAATACATACGTTCATATGCGCGCATTTTAGCATTTTCTAAGAATCACAATTGCAATTGATTTATGTTTATATTATGTTTGCATTAACAGCAGCTTCTATAGTTTTGTATTTGTCAAAAGTCGCCCTTGTAGTGATTTGCCAACAGACAATGCAAAACTTATGTGGCGCAGCAGGTAGATGAAAAGCGTGTAAGCAAAAGGGTCCGCGTTCGAGACGCGGCGGCGACGGCATGAAAATAGTTGCACAGCTGTTCGTACCTACATGCATACATACCTTATGGGACCTATCGTCAATTTTTTTGTGCGTTAATAATTTTGTTCGGACTAAGTCGATAACACAAATATCGGTATTTGATATTTACATTTTTTGTCAGGGTCACACACACAAAAAGAAAATAACATAACTGACCTAGGCTATACAAAAAAAAATGATAATTTTAGCAGATAAATTATTTGCAGAACTTCAACATTAAATCGAATTACATATATTTCTCAGAAATGCCGTTTGTCGTCTTAGCAATTCTTATTAAGCTTATTTATATAGGTGGCACAGGCATATGAATTTTGCAGCTGGGCGTTACAAATTTTGTTGCCGATTTGCCACGCCCCCAGTAGGCGTAGACATATCATATTTGGCAAGTTCCTAGAAGGAGTCTAGGGTAACGTAACTGCAAAGTTTGGATGCTTACACTCCAAAAATGTGAAAGTTACAGGGTATTTTTTCGATATACCACGCCCCCAAAGGCGCGTAAGATTTATTTTTGGGGAATCAATAGAGGAGGCCCCCAGTAACACAAACATCCAATTTTGAATCGTCTAGCTCTAAAACTGTAGGAGCTATAAGCTTTTTACGATTTGCCACGCCCCCTGAAGGCGTAGGTATGTCCGCCATATCTTTTTGATCTTGGGTTGCTTATCCGAGTATATATATCAAATTTCAAGTCTCTAGTATCAATAGTGCTCAAAATATAGCTGATCTTGTAAAATCGCTATATATTCAGATCCGATTTGCCACGCCCCCAGTGGGCGTAGACACCAAATCTTTTTATGAATCTTTATAGAATCGTAGCGTTAATTTACGTGCAAAATTTCAGCATTCTAGCTTTAAAACTGTAGAAGTTACAGTTTTCCCGATTTGCCACGCCCCCAATGGGCGTAGATATATCCGCCATATCTTTTTGAGCTTGGGTGGTCAACGCAAGTATACATTCCAAATTTCAACTCTCTAGCTCTTCAACTAATATGATTTCTTAACTATGGGCGCAACCATTTTCCGATTTGCCACGCCCCTAGTGGGCGTGGCCGGAAAATCTTGACACTTTATAATTCGAGGGTATACACGAGTATATGTTCCAAATTTCAAGTCTCTAGCTTCAATAGCGTAGAAAAATATTGCATTCATACGGACAGACGGACAGACGGACAGACGGACATTTCACAAAACCAATATACTCTTTTTCCCTTTGGGAAACGAGTATAAAAACAAATACAAGAAAACACAAAATTCAGATACATGTACTCCAAAGATTTACGTTAAATTTGTGGTACAAAATATTTGATTTCAAGAACTAGTTTTCAATTAATGGTGGTTTCAATAAAATTTTTAGAATCATAGTAGCGAAGCAAATATAAATTAAATCGTAAGAATTAACTATTTAAAAAGAGTTTTTTTTATTAATATTGGGAAATCAGGAAAATGTTCTGATTCACATGAAAATAAAATACAAAAACTAAGTGGAAATATAAATTTTTTATAAGCTATCAATCATTTTTTTTTCATTAAACTTAACAGAACATTTTAAAAATGTCTTTGTCAATTTATCATACAGTTGTCCAAATATATTTGTTTATTAAATTTAAAAGACGCTTTAAAAATAAAAATAATAAAAATCTAGATATAAGATTTCAATTGAAAAGACCCTTTAAAAATAAAAAAAAATCTAGATATAAGATTTCAAGCTTAGAGATAGATATTTTCTTTGCGCTTAGATAGTTTACTTTGCGTTCACGTGAAAGGAACGGATTAATAATAAACAGAAGGACGATCGGCCAGTGGAACACGAATATTTCAAAGATTTTATGTATTTTAAAACTGTATGACATCAATTAAAATTTATTTTTAATGAAAACAAAATAGTTAAAAACTTTTATTTTTCAACTTTCTTCAAAGAACAAACCCAAATTTGCAGACCTCAAACATCATGCATAAAATTATTGTATTTAAGTGATTGAAAATATCTCTAAATATTTGATATATATTATGTATATTAATTAATTTTGATTAAAATATGAAAACTCAGCTACCGATATAATTGAAAATTGTTTAACACATTTTGAAAATAGTTGAGAATAACTCGCAAAATGAATAACATTTTTAGATAACAGCCATTGCAAGAGGCCGCATTCAATGGACAGCCTCAGGCGTTATTCAACTGTTACGGCAGAGACTCTTTTGCAACTAAATATTCCAAAGATATTCTTAAATGGCCTGTAGCAAAAGCACACAAACGAAGTTACGAAATGCAATTTGCACATAACCAAATAAAGGAAAAGCAAACGAAAGCAAGGCAAAGCAAGTCATAACCAAAGCCAAGTGAGATTTGAGCCAAATGCATTAGCTCGATTTGGTGGCGAGCTCACCGCAATTATTTAATTACACAGTGGCTGGAGGATTGTTTAGTTGGCTCGGTTGCTCGGTGCTCGGTTGCTTGGCTGGAGCTCCCCGCTGACTGCCGCCCAGTTGGGCTGCTCGTGGATTGCTCTCGGCTTAATCAAAGAGCACAACGAAGTCAAGCATCGCACAAAAGAGCGACAAAACTTTTGTTGCAACTTTGTGTTGCAGGCCAAGCAATGCACCAGCAACCGCAGAAAGGACTTCGAGGGGCGGCGTCATCAGTGCCACAGTGTCACCCACTCATACACAGGCAGGCACACACACATATACATATATATATATATATATATATGGCCATACAGACGGGAGAACATGTCCGGGCCTTCAAAAGCCGCTGAGCTACACAAAGCTCGAGACCTCGGACCGATACGTATCGCTAATGATGATCAAATAACGGTCCAAATGCTGGGGCCTAGCAACAAAGGGCCCACCAAAATCGTTAGCCCAGTTGGCAGCGTACCAGGAAATTCTCTGCCTCGTCTTCGGCCTCCCCTGTCGGCGCTCTCCTCGGCGTCGTCTGGGCGTAATGAGCGCTGCTTTCACTTTTCACATTCGTGAGGATGAGCCGAGGAGCGAGAAGCGAGGAGCAGCAGGAGTTGCACCTTCCAACTAGTTTGGCACTTGACTGCTGTGCTGTGTGCTGTGTGGCACAAATGATATGTAAATACCAAAACAATTTGCTATCATTCGAGCCCTCGGCCCGAGTTGCCGAGTTGATTAGAGCTCGATCAATGCGCAAAGGTAATGCAACCGAGGCACGTTTCTGGGTCAGACTTTAAAGGCATTTAATTAGATAAGCAGCAACAATGCAAGTTCTGTGGCACAGCCCGCAAAATGTTTACCCGAAAATGCAAAAACAAGAGCGCACTACTAAATGCGCACAGGTGCGTGCAGGTGACAGCCAAAAGTGTGTAATGGACTGCGCCGCTTCGCAAATTACGAATGCAAAAGAGCCGGAATAATAAATTATATTTTTGTCGCATTCGCGAGAGCTAAAAACCAGTTAATAATAATAATAATAAAAAAAAAAACAAAAATAAAATAGCATACGCCCGAAAATAGAATGCATAAATATTTCGATGTTTTAGGCCAGTAAAACCCCGAAATGAAACAGCTTTGAATGTGCTCATAAATAATGGGCGACAATCGTTAAACGAAATTGCCTGAGTAGAGCATGGTAGAGGGTGCCAAAATATATGTATTTTAAAATCATAAACAAATTTCATGCGAGCACTGAAAATTTGAATATATCGAGCTGCTTAATAATAAATGTCAAAAATTGCAAAAACAAACATGCGAAAGGTTTGACTTTTGGTTGAAAAAGGAAAAAGTGTTTGGCTGTGTTTGAATTTGTTTAAAAACTTTATTTTAGTTTCTGGGAGTGTTTAAATTTAAAATCGTGTCTTATGTGCCTTAATTAGCCTCTTCTCTATACCATACATACCTGATCGCTTTGCGCTGTTTCAGTCATTGAAACATCTCTGCCAGACATGTTTTTCGCGTGCTTTGTTAGATTTGTTTTACGATTGCATAAACTTGGGAGTTGTTACTGCATTAAAAGGGATAAAACATTTCAATATATATATATTTGAATGGATTTATTTTTGTTAAGCTTTATTTTATATAAAATTGTTTTTGATTGGATTACGCGCTTCAGTTTTTATGTTCAGTTTAATTGTGGCTATATTCGCATTTTTATGCAACTTTTCGACCATTTATTTTTCGCTTTGATTTATTGCGCATTCTTCGTTAGTTTTTCACTTTAATTTTTTTGAAAATACTTAAAGTAGTTGTTTTTTTATAATTCGCATTGAATTTATTTTGGCTGAAACACTATTTATATATGTAAATATATGTTTTTTTTGTTAATATTTTATTTTTGTGTTGCGCACTTGTTTGAGCAAGTCCGTAAATGTTTTTAATTTTTTTTTTTTTTTTATTTATTTGTTGGTTAGATATTTTGCAAACGTTTTACTTTCAGCTACTGGGGCATGTTCCACACACACACTTGTTATATACCCGTGTCGTTTGTGTCTGTTTTTTACGTAACTTAATCCTTGTCTACACAAAGTATTTGCTAACCGTTTCCCAGAGAGATCCCACAGCTTCGTATCTCATTTGTGCAGCGGAGTAAATAGCAGCCGCTTGTCATTTAATGCAAATTAAGCAATTTAAATAAGTAAACAAATAAACAAAACGGGACAAAATGCGAATTGCGGTTAAATGGGGGACTACAAAGATGAAGGCGAAGCCCAGGATAACAGAAATACATATACATACATACACACAAATACATAGACTCATGTAAGTGCGCTCGCCTTGCTGTTTTGTTTGGTTTGTCGCATTGCACATAACTCGTTACTCATACGCCGCGTTGTATGGCCGAATTGCGGCTAGAAATGTGCTGGCTGCCTGCCTTACGGTTGCCAATTGTCGGAGCCGCGCGGCGACTGCGGTAGACAATAACATAGACTGGCGAGCTCAGGGCGGTGCCAGGCCCCAAAAGCAGAGTAAATAAGAAGTATAAAAATACCAGCGAGAAATTGAAATTGCGTATACGTAAACGAAAACCCGGAAAAATTGAGAATAAAAAAGTAAACCGAAAAATGCCGAAAAATGGGCGCTTAAGTCTTATGTAAACAGACAGCCAAAAGTAGGTAAGAATCGCGTTGCGAAACGAGATAAAAAGAGTGAATCGTTGCCCGAAAATTTGATAAATGTGCTGTGACCTTTGTACTAATGTGCTGCTAAATGTGTATGTAATGGATATTGGAACTGAGGCCAGACAGAGATGGAGATAGCGCACGTGAGCGAAAGGAATAGGTAGCTGGTAGCTACAGCCACAGTGGGAGCGACGACAAGCAAGCCATTTACTTTAGTTAGGGCTACGATTTTACAGGAAATAAAAATGGAGAAATGGGAACAGAGATCTGATAGATGTGCCAGTAAATCAACTAAGTATTTCATTTATATTCAATTTGTTAGTTTGAAAAATAAATTAATAGATATCAAATATTTCATTCTTACTTTTTTTTAAATAAATACTTAAGAAAATGTAATTATTTTATATAATAATATATTTTAAAAATATTAATATTATATTATAATAATAACAAAATCGAATCATTTACTTTACAGGAGATAAAAAGGTAGAGATATGGGAATGGGAATGGGGATCTGACAGATGTGCCAGTAAATCAACTGATTTATGTTCAATTTGTGAGTTTGAAAAATAAATTAATAGATATCAAATATTTCATTCTTACGTTTTTAAATAATAACTTAAGAAATTGTAATTATTTTAAATAATTATATATTATAATAATATTTAAATTCTATTAGAATAATTTATCAAATTAATTTTAGTAATAATTTTTAATATCTAATAATAATACATTATAATAATATTAAAATTTGATTATAATTATATTTGAAATACATTTTAATAATAATTTTTTATTTTGAATAATAATATATTATAACAATATTATAATTCTATTCTAATAATATATATAAAATTAAAATTTAAGAGATTATAAATATTTTTAAAACAAATGTATAACATTAATTTATGCATATATAACTTTCACTGATTCATCTTTATCAGATTTAAATTACATCATTGTTATCTGCCCTGTTTATATAGACTTAACTGCTTTAGTTCTAACCCAAGTTGTTTTCTTTTATTGAAATAGTTCTTGAGCATATTTGAAATATTTTGAACTGAATTGCTTGGCTGTTTATTTATATGTGCGTAGTTCTAATGTCCGGTCATTAATCAGGGCTGCTTAAGGGGCCCATCCACTTGCGAACATGTTCGCCGAACATGTTGTGTTCGTCGAATGTTTGCAAGTGGATGGTGGTGTTCGCACGAACATTTTGTTCGCCGACCGTGTTCGCGAAGAATAGAAATGTTTCTATCTTACGCGTGTTCGTGCGAACATGTTCGACAATGGATGGGCATGTTCGCACGAACATCATTTGAAAAAAATATTTGTGAAATCAACACGTGCCAAATGAGCAAAGTATTTCTAGAGGAATTCATTAAATCTCTTAAAAATGAGCCATGCTTGTGGCAAAATAAAAACGATAGTTACAAAGACAAGAATAATAGAACCAAATCTTGTTAAACTCTTGTTCTAAAATACAATGAACATGATGTAAGCGCAACGGTGCAGTCAGTATTAAACAAGTAAGAGTGCTCTAGTCGAGACTGCTCGACTAGGGGATACCCTGAGCCCTGTGAAGAGCCAAATATCAAATCATTCTACGCATCTTTTATGCATGCATATAAACAACACATACTCACACACACACATATGCACGCACGCATAAGCGCGCGCTCTGCCAACTGCGCAGTTGACGCAGCGACTGCGCTTGGGCTGCAATGTGGGCATTACTATGGGAACTTAAATGTTTAATAACTTTTCTTAGCGATGGACTAAGTGCATCAAACTTTCACAACTTATTTATGACATTCATATGTGTGTATGTGCCAAAGCACAAGTCTCTAGTATTTGATTTGCGCTTTTTACAAATAGGGGGCTATTGGGGGCGAATAGGGCTAGGCATCAAAAATCTAAAGATAACGTTATTTCCGTATTCATTACACGCAACTACACAGCAAATTTGAAGTCTCTAGCTCAAAGGATGTACTTACCAAGCCCTAAAAACACACTAAAATAATCGATAAATGCTCATAAAATCGAAATGGAATAAGTTATCGGAAAAATTTTATAAACTTGTGCAGCGTATGGTATTATCGAGTATTCATGTAAAATTTCAAGTCTCTACGTTGCGTACTTACAAATATCTCAGCGTTCACACGGACGGACAGACGGACGGACGGACGGACGGACGGACGGACGGACGGACGGACGGACGGACGGACGGACGGACAGACGGACAGGGCTATATCGTCTCGTCTTGTCGCGCTGATCAAGAATATATATACTTTATGGGGTCTGACACGCCTCCTTCTGCCTGTTACATACATTTTCACAAAACCATTATACCCTGATTTCCCATTTTCAATGGGCTCAGGGTATAAAAAGTTAATTCTCTGCGCGCTGCCTATCGGCTAAAAAACGCAAAGTAGCTGAAAGCTTTCATTTGGCGTTATTGACATTCTCAAGGGAGTGTCCTATATGTATTATGCTTTCTTTTAATTTTTTCTTCTTTTTCTATTTTTAAGTAAACACTTATTGCCATTAGGTCAACGATTTTATTTCGCTCCTCAGACATGTTTCCCTCTCGAAAAATTTTATAAAATGATGTTCGGCGAACAATGTTTGCCTAGTTGGTGGGCAAACTAATTGTGTTCGGCGAACATGTTCGGCGAACATGTTCGCAAGTGGATAGGCCCCTTTAGGTTGACCAAACAAAGGTCATTTGGGCGCAAAAGTATCTTCTACTTTAGGCCTGTAAAATAGCAAGGATATTTTGCCTGTGGTCCCTTTTGATGGAACTTTTATCTTGTCAACTGGGGGCAGCTGTTGTTTAGCTAAAATTCATTAAAAATTAATGAGCTTTAAAGCGGAGAGCAATTTGTCGAGTTGCAGCGCAAAAGGAAACTTCAATTTTGTAACTGACTTGCCGCATAAATCGCTTTGTTATTGATACAGATAAATAGAGAGAGAGATAGAGAGAGTGAGAGAGCGGGAGAGCGAAAGAGTGAGAGGGAGGCATACATAAGGGACGCCTGCTGCATTGGCTTGAGCTCTAATCCTGTTCTGAATATTTGATTTTTCATTTGTGCATTTTTCACTTAGGGCAAACATAAATTGCAAGTGACACTCAACAGCCAACGAAGGACCTAACGGTCGTCTGACAGACAGACAGACAGCGCAGGGCGAAAGAAGCGAACGGAATCAGCAGGAAGGAAACATGTCCTTTCCACTGACAAATAAAATATGCTGCAGCCAGCAGAACTTTCATCACTTTACGATTGAAAGTCCGAATGGCCAAATGAGGATTAGGGAATCAACGGAACTGAAACTGCAGCTGAACCAGAATTTAATCAAGCGATAAATGTTAAGTGTAATCGATATGTAACGATCTATAGATACATGTGGATGGCTTATGCATAAAATGAACTATTACTTATCGATATAACATGTTATTGCCTAATTGTCGTTAATTAACTTCAATTATATACGTGCTCTAATTCGATAACACACTCTTAAATATCGAGTCATGTACAGCTCTAATTGTAGCAGTTAAGGTGTGTTTGATCAAACAAAGTCGGCATTGACTTAGTAATCAGATCTCGGCACTTGGAAAGGCAGCAGAGTTGCCTTAAGGGCAACAAGCCACAATGTCAAACTAAAATCTACTAGTCACGTGAGAAAATTTGAGAATTATATTTTTCTTGAATACGAAAATAATTATTGCATACAATTCGAAACAGTTGGAGATCAATAATGTCTGACTCCAATAACAACTTTAATGTTCCGGATTACTCACGGGACTTCGACGACAGCGAACTTAATGATCTTGACTTGAATGACGAGTTTCTATGGGAATCATGCACAGGGCCGGAGCACGGCCGTAACTACAACTCGCCAATAGGTTGTGCCGACGAGCAGCAGGATGAGGACGTGACTTTAGATGGGTCGGTGAACGCATTGTCATCTGCTTGGCCGGCTGAGGACCCTTCCGATTGGGAAGCTCTAAGATCTCCGGCTGCTTCGGTTATGACGGACAGCACCGAAGTGCAGGATGACGAGGAATCGGATTCTGAATCCGAAATTGATTTGGAGTTCATCTTTGGGGAAACGCCACCCCTAAATGGCATCAGATTCTTCAATCCGAATTACCAGCCGCCGGCAGAGGCGACCAATGGCAATGTCAATGGCAACGTTCCGGCTAATGGGACTGCATTGCCATCAAGTGGCCCGGGGAACAATTCGATGAATTCAAATAATTCGAATAATTCAAACATTTCGAACAATTCGGGCTTGAACTTGCGGCCGGTGCCGGCCTCAATTGATCTGACACGCAATCGACGCCCGACCGCCTGGCGTGACTATCATACACGCGTTCGGGCACAGAATCGTCAACCTCTACCGAATGGCGTACAGCGGCTCTGTGGTGGACAGCCGCCCACCCAAGTTCCAGCGTTCTTGGATGAGGAACTTGGCGTCTATGTACGCTTTGGCAACGACACAGATTCGGATGAGGAACCGACTCAACCCCCCTTAGCCATGGTGCCGCGACGAGGCAACAGCGTCAGCGATCTCAGCCAGTGCAGCAGCGACGACGAGTCTACATTCAAGTAGGCGTCCATACTAATATTGACATTATTGCAGTACTTCCACTTAGCATACGTAACACTTACAACACTTACACACCAAGCGTAATTGATATGCAATCATAGTAATCAAATATGTTTTCTCAATGATTATATGCAGGATACACCAAAGGCACACTTTCACACAAATCGTAACTGACGTGCAATCATGATAGTCCCAATGATTATAGTCGGGATACACTCAACACATACTTAATGAGAAAGCGCAACTGATGTGATCGTGACTGATATGATCATGATAATCTAGATACACTCAGTACACACTAATTATGATAATCAGATATGTTATCCCAATGGTTATATGGTGGATACACCCAATACACCCAAAGCGCAACTGATGTGAAATCATAAGAGTCAGGATACACTTAATGACAAAGCACAACTGATATACACTCATAATCATAAAATATCCTACCCCAATGATTATATACTGGAAACAGTCAAGACTTTTTCAGACACTCTGTGCAATCCTATCTTATTGCTCCAATACGCATTACACAGATCTCAAATAAAGCATTTAAAAACGATTTGTTTTGTATTTTAGAAGTTTGAACCGTTTTTGGAACGGGATAACGGAATTCGTTTTTAATGAGTTTCTTCAATGATTTAAGATTTTAAATAATATGTATATAAATTCCAAAGACGCACGTTAATAACACAAATAGATTTGGTATTTTAATTAAATTTATCATTAAATACTCTTTTCAAAGTAATTTTCTTATGTAAATATTTACGAATTGCTTCCAACGAAACTTTAATTATTTCTCATAATTTATAGATTCCTTGGCCATGTCAATTTTGGGTTGTTATGCTATCCCCTGGTCTCTGATTTTCGCCCTCTGCCCTCTGCCCAGATTGTTTAATGAACATTTCAAGCAATTTGCTAGCTGTGAGAATAATTTTGCTTAAATAATTGCAATCGAGAGAAATGAAGCCCAGGACAAACAATGTGCTGGATGCAAATCTCTGCTGTGAGCAGAGCCGTGAGGAGTAGGAACCATAAATTTGGTAGACCATGGACCACTGCCAGGCAGCTGGCTGGCTGGCTGGCTGGCTCTAGGAAATTTATACGCCAGCTGGCTGTCGCATCGTTGTCCGCCTACACACGCTCCGGCCACACACGTCCCATCTCCTTTGTTATGCAAGTTAATCCTTTTTATAGCTATTGTTCAGCGCATCAAAGCTTTGCAGCCTCTCCGAACGCCCTTCGAGCTGGCCTAGGACACACGTACGCACGCCCTGCGCATTTGTTTCAATGGAGCAGCTGTGAAGTGGGCCGAGGACGGGGGATCGGCAGCAGATGTAGCTATAGCACATGTCACCGCATTTTTCAGCGACTCCGAGAGGCGACACAACCAACATATTAGCTGCCACACACATATTTGGTGGCCCGGCCGGCGGGCTAGGGCGAAGGGCTTGATGCATGTGCATCTTCTTCTTGATAGCTCGGGTTAAATCTGGCGCATGTTGTGCGATGGCGCCGACGTCGGTGTCGGCGTCGTTGTTGAGCGTGTTTGTACGGCATGCCGCAAATTCATTATTATTTTACCCAACACCCACTCAAGCAGCTGCAGTAACTGTATAAACACCCGACATATGAAGTGGATAAGCAGAGAGCTCTGGGTTCTCTGCAGTCCGTGAGAAGTAACCTTAAAGCGCTCCAAGCGGAAGTTATGAGAGCACTTTAAGAGCTGCGACCCTCGAGTCCTCGTTAATCCTTTTTTCTTAATTACCCCTAAGCAAAAAATTAAATTTAACTTTTTTATATAAAACAGAAAACTCATCAAGCTCTGCCAGTCTCTATCTAATTGAAGACTATTATTTTTCCCAAGCAACTACAACTTTAATCTCTGGCCAATGAAGTCATAGGACAAAATTTCAGTCAACTGCAACTGCTGCAATTTCTCATTTTAATAAAAATGCAAATGTCTTCTTCTCAAAGTGATGGCATGAGGCTGCCATCGGGTCCGCTACGTTTTCGCTCTTTTCCAGCAAATTTTCT
The DNA here is from genome assembly GCA_035045145.1 of Drosophila meridionalis. Taxonomy (NCBI): domain Eukaryota; kingdom Metazoa; phylum Arthropoda; class Insecta; order Diptera; family Drosophilidae; genus Drosophila; species Drosophila meridionalis. The sequence continues at coordinate 1,544,021 of JAWNPG010000023.1, forward strand.
CATATAAAACGTTGATAAAACTTTTTGAATTTTCCCCTTGGTAGCTAGAGCGCAAAAGAAAGAAAAGTAACGAATGACAAACAAAACGAAAACAAAGGAAAAGGAACAGCCACATCCAATAAGGGAAATACGTTTTCAATAAGCTGAGCAACGATATGGTAATGAACTCTGGAAGAATTTGACTTCCTGGCAGCGGGCTTAGCTTGAAATTGTGGGAATGTTGTGTGTGGAAGTAGTCGGAGTAGATATTGAAGCAGCAGTAGTGGAAGTGGTGGTAAAAGTGTTGCTTGATGTCTTATAAATAGTAGCAGAAGTTGAATGAGAAATAGGTAGATATATGTTTAGTAAATAAAGAAGTTATTGGCATTTCAAGTGTTGCTTAAAGTCTTATAAATAGTAGCAGAAGTTGCAAGAGAAAAAAGTTTAAATTGATATAGTGTAGGTAATAACAACAATAGTAGTTAAAGTGAGAGTAGTAAGTGAGTGTTGATTGATGTGTAAGTAGTAATAATAATAATAACATTATTATTACTATAAATTGGGTTTCATTAGAAGTAGTCTAAGTATAAGTATGTGAAGTCTAAAGAGATCAAATGTAAGTAGCAGTAGTGGTTGTTTTGGTATTTAAAGTGTTGATAGTTGTAAAATAAAAGATAGTAGTAGAAAATGTAATATGAGTCTTCGAAGTATTGGTCTATGAAGTCTCACTAAATATTGTAAAATAGTAGTAGTTAAGCAGTCGATTTATTACTATATAAAGTGCCGAAGTGGAAAATTGTCGAACTATTTTTATTTTAGAGATAAAGTATAAGTGATAGTAGTAGTCGGCATATAATCGGTCCCAATATATTTGTCTGGAGTGTTCATGGGTGTAATTCAAGTAGTCGTAGTATAAGTAGTCGGAGTATTGGTATATAAGATGCTGATTGATGCAGTCTAAATAGTAGAAGGAGCTATATAAGTAGTCGAAATAGTCCATTTTTAAGTGTTGACTGTTTTGGTAATGGTTGTTGTCGTAGTAATAATAGTAAACAACGTATTCGTATATGAGTTGTTAATAAACATAGTCCATACTGCAGTTGTAATAGTAATAATGCTATAGTCAATGTACTGGTGTATATAGTGTTGATAGATATATAAATAATAGTAGTAGAAGTTGTTGTAGTCGTACAATAAATCGAAGTATTAGTAAATGAAAGATGTTTGCGTTCTCGTAGAGCTCATATTGCAGCGCTACAGGATATATTCTGCTTCCAGATGCTACACATTGCAGCATATTGTACAAATTCCCTTTAATTAAAGTAATTAAAAATATAAGAAATGGGGAAAATACTTGTGTAAGAGCAGCAAAGGCTGCATGCTCATATTCCATATGACGTAAGCAAGGCACAAAACTAACAACATTATATAAATGGAATTTTTGTTGTATGTGAAAAATTTCATTCAGTCCTAATAACACTTTAAAGAAAGATTCTAGTACGCAAATATGTAAAGGTCTAATGCAACCATTTATACAAACTCTTCTCGATTATATTAATACTTATACATAAATATGCCATAAATATATCTATAGAGTAGAATTCTTTCTTATAAGGAATTCCTAAAGTCCTCTATAGTTTGGATTGCAGTGTCTTACTTTTGAACCCCTAATAGCTATAATGTGAGCTATGAAAGGGAATATCGACAGTGAGCAAGAGCAAGAGGTTAATTTTGTAAAAAGGGTTTTATTCCGGCATTAAGATGATAAATATATTTATATATATATTTTCATATACAAAAACACAGCGCAATTTCGGTCTTGAATTTAAACTGGTGTACAAATGATCTAAATAGATCGTCAATCAGCGATTTTGCTCTATTGAAGTGGAGGAATGCAAAGGCCGATTATTTTTTTTCCGCATTCACAACATTCGGTTTACTGGGTGAAACTGCTTTGAGCATGGAAACCATTCTGGTCGGTTTTTCACTCGACTTCGCGCTGGTGCCCGCTCCAGTTTTTTCGTCGCGCTTGCCACAGAATTTTTGTAGAGTGCTCTGGACTCTTTCCCCACTGCTGCCCACAAACTGCTCGAGTTTGATTTTATTCTTAATGATCAGAAATGAGGGCATGCTGCTGACGTCGTACTCTTCGGCGAGATCCTCATTATCGTCGACGTCCACCTTGATGACAACCAAACAATCCTCGTATTCCTGTGCAAATTCCTCAAGGCGTGGACCGATCAGAGCGCAGGGGCCACACCAAGTGGCGAAAAACTCGACCAGAACATGCTTATTGCCCGCCTCCGCAACGATCCTATCAAAATCGTCTTTCGATTGCACTGTTATGACCTTCTTCGGCTTGTTTTTGTTTGTGGTGGCAGCTGCCATGAGTGTAATGCCTGTGTGTCAAATTTTGTACGCCGAAAAAATTGTAAGTATCTAAAATATTTGAAAAAGTTTCGAGATCATCTGACAAATAAAACTTAGCCAGGCATCTGCCTGTGCCTGTGGCTAATGCTCAACAGAGTGATACGGAGAAAAGTGGAACTTTTGCATAATTGGGTAGTGGAATATTTTAATTAAAAATGAAAGAACAATTTTTAATTGAGAAAACAATATTGAAGATTGAAAAATTAACAGAAATGCATATATCTTAAAAATATTTATTTCTGTTATCATTGAAAACATATAGTATAATGGTTTTGTTTAAATGTATGTAAAGGCAGAAGGTGGTGTTCCAGACCCCATAAAATACTTATATATATATATATATATTCTTGATCTTGAGTCGATTTAGAGGATCTAGACACTTAAATTTTTTCTGTGTGTCCATGTCTAACACACTCAGGTCGAGCTTGTTTTAAAAAAAATCGATAACTCTTTTTTTTTAGTATTATCAATTTAAAACTTTATCAAAAATCAGTTACAATATAATATCTCGTACATCTCTGCAGCTAGTGGCACCAAATTTTTGAAAAAATAGATTTATGCGTACTATGGCTTATAATTTCTTAATGATATGCCTTAATCGAATCGATAATTATATATATATATATATATATATATATATATATATATATATATATATAAATAGTTAACAAAGGTATTATTATTATATTGTTTGTTTGAAAATTCTACTATTTACATTTTCAGGTAACAATAGTAAAATACTAAACCATTAAATTTTTCTAATTTTAGAAAATCTGTTTCATTTTATTGGACAAACTTAAAGATTTAGAAGATTAAAAAAAACATTAAAAAAAAACATTAACTGTATTGTAACCCTCACATAGTACATGTGCGGATTCAAGCAGAGCCAGATCAATGCAGTTGTCATAAAAGAAAGTCGTACAATTGAAGAGAGTTAAGTCCGCTTTTAGTGCCATCCACCGACACAAAACTTGGAAGCTGTGAACTTTTGTTGGCAACTGCAGCTTGGTTGCTTAGCAGCTTGTTGTCGTTTTTAGCCGTATTCGGTTGACTGTTTGCCGGCTTCGCCTGTCCTGCAGTTGTCACAAATTAAGACAAATGCAGCGTAGCGGACTCTTTTCGCCCTCAACTGACAACCTCACATTCGGAGCCTGCATCTGCGGTGCAGTGTGTGAGCTGTGTCGTCTTTCGGTTGGCTCTTATCTTTTGAGTGTTTACCTTAAGGCTTTTGAATTGTTTATTTTTTTTTACGGCTATGGGGTATACTGACGCAGTGGATGTAGTCAAAGGAAGAAAAGTTCGTATCTCAGTACGGGGTATTTCTTGCTCGTATCACTTTTTCACTTCTATTTGGTTTCTTTACATTTCGGAGTGCTTCTTGCGGAATGCTTCTCTTGTGTGTGGCTGGAGTGTCGGCTTAAAGCGATTTAAACATGCCACTACTTGGCATTGAGCCTTCGTTAATAATCCGCTTGTTGTGTGCATTTGCTTTCGCCATTTCGCACGCCCACGCGCGCCGCTCAACTTTCTTGCATAACCTAATGAGCAGTGCAAAGAGACAAATGATAGCGTTTAGCTGCAGCACACATAATACGACCGGAAACAGCACCAGCAGCAGCAGGAGCAGCAGCGGCAGCATCAGTGACAGCGGCAGCGGCAGGTGTAGTACATAACAGTAACAACACGAACCGGTACAGTTAAGTGTATCAGTGTCAGTTTTGGTGCCATGTTGTGCAATCGCTTGAGCATCCCATTCAGCGTGCCAAGTGCGCGACTTCCGCTCGCAGAGATTTGCCGCCCATTTATCTGCCGCTCTCACTCTATCTAGCGCAGCTGCCTCGCTCCCTCTCTATTTGGGTTGCAGGCAAAGCGAAAGTGCTGACCTCGCAGTCGCACCTTGACACGACGCGTATGAGCAATGCATTAAAATGGCGAATAGCGAATGGCGGATGGCGGATGGCGGATGGCGAATGGCAACCAAACAAGCAGCGAAATATTTCGCCACACAAAAAGATAGTAAAAGAAATTGTAAAAATAAGAGAGAATAGCAAAAGTCACGTATGCGGCAAGACAAATTGCTTCAAGTGCGGAGAATGCCACTTTCACTCGCTTTCAATCAGTCCGTCCGACAGTCAGTCAGTGTGTCAGTCTGTCAGTTGCTCAGTCACTTAGTTAGTCAATTATTCAGTCAACTATTCATTCAGTTATTTATATTGCGCATACGCCATGTTGCCAGCATATTTTTATTGCGGTCAACTATGCATTGGGGTTGAGAACATCAAATGCTCAGCTTGTCGCGGGCACGACTCCAGTTTTGGGTCGAAAGAATGGCTATGAATGACTATGCTTAGTCAAGCACTGGCCGACGTTTTCCACAAATTGAAATTAAAGAAAAAATAGAAAAAATATATTCATGCAGAAAGTTTTTTTTTGATTTGGGTTTTTTTGCTCCAGTGAACTGTCATTTTAATTGCAAAATATATTTCCTTACAGAACTTATTTCCTTTATTCCATATACAATATTGTAAGTATATATATAATACATATGTATATGGCATATATGTACATATGTATTATACATTTTATTTTTTAGTTGATTGTTGAAATTTAGCTTCAGGCATTTTGTGTTCTAGTACGCAATTCACACTCGTTCACAATAGTCCAGGGTAGTCTTTAGTGGCGCTCTTTTCAATTTCTATGCTCTCGTGCATAGTTGTAAGAGCTTTGACCGGAATAGCATAAAATAGTGGCAGTTAAAAGTGATTTATGACATTTTTACTTGGAAAATTGGTTTCGAGAAAAGAAATGTGAGTACGTAACTTTTTTCTGTAACTGTGGAAATAAACTTTTGCTTACAAGAATTGCAAAGGGCTTACGCCAAAAAGTATGTTATAAAAATGAAAAGACATCTTACTCGCAGACTGCTTGAATGAAAAGCAGCTGTAAAATAGTACTATACGCCATTGACCAGAGTGCTCCTGGGCACATTAATAATTGGCCGGCACTGTTCACCTACGCAGCTTGACTTGCACAAAGAACGAGCACGTTTTGGCCTTGTTGCTGTGTGGTAATTGTCTGGCACAAACTGCTAACTGGCAGCTGACAAAGTGATGGACAGACCACAGCCGAGCAGCCCAGCCCAGCCCAGCCCAGCTCAGCCAAGCAGCGATAACAGCAGGAACAACATGCTAAATTCATTCCAATTTTGGCTTAACAAGTTTATGAGCTTTGACCATGGTGCAAATCGGTGCTTTCATTCGGACCGTTCGACTGTGTGGCATGCTTAGCCCCGAACCTGCATTCGGACAGGGCTTGGACACTCTCTTAGTGCAGCTGCACTGAAGTGCCGCTGCCTAAAATCCCATTTACATTCATGCCGGGTCCATTGTAGTCAATTTCATGCTGCACTCTCCACGTGTACTTGGCTTATGCGCCAGGATGTTGTTCGGCCGTTGTTTGTCTGCCAGATGTGTTTCTCACAGTTTTGTCAACGTGCGAAATCTCTCAAATTTTATTACACCCGAATTTCGTGGAGCTTTACAGCGGCCACAGCTGCGCCGCTGTAAGGCCAGGCCACACTTTGATGGCGCTTAATGTCGGCCCATTACCGGGCGCAGGAATCAGGTCCGGCAGCCTTGTTCAACTTTCCCACTTCCACATGACAGTTAGCGACAAACCAAAACGCAGCTTGTAACGAGCCTCAGAATGGGCCAACAACTAAACCTCGCTCTGGCTCACATCTGCCTGCCGCCCATGCTGCCAGCTGATCCCCCACATTTTAACAAGCTGCTAATGTCGGCTTTATAGGGACTTCGTTTCTTGGCTCCTACATTCGCGTGGCTTGTCAGCTTTAGCTGGGCCTCAAGACAATCTGTGATGCATAGTGGGCAGTTTTGGAATGCAAATTAAATGAACAAGAACTGGGAAATAATATTGATTGAATAAATTAAAATTTTACATATTTTAGAAATTGTTTTTTGTTTATTAAACAAAAAATTTCGAAAGTGTAATATTATTATTTTTATTCTCGAGAATATATCATTTGGATGGCGATCTCTCGAAAGCTTTACTGTAAAATATACTTCAGATGTGTTACAATTATTTGAAAACTGCTCTAAGCGGGATAATACTTTCAGGTTTGAGGTATCATAGTGTCAAAGAGAAACTCCCATGGTCTTAAGCTTCTAAGGAATCCTCAGATAAAGAGGTGATAAAATAAATAACATATAATTTTTTATAAAAAAATATATATATAATAATATAATAAATAAATTATATAATATCTCGAATGCCTATATCTTACCTCGACAAATTTTTATTATTTACAATTTTAATATAATAATACGAATCTTGGAATCTTATCTAAATAATTTGTACAACAAAATAGAAACATTTATATAAATATTATTTGTATTACAAAATAGAAATATTTATTATTTACTTTAAAATAGTAAACATATAAATATATATATGAATAAATATACATTAATATAAATAAGAAAATTAATTCTAATTTTTAAAGAATTCTTTAACTTATATTCAAACTTTACCGATTTATTTTATTAAAATTAAAAAAAATACTAAATATTTTGTAGTTTTCTTTAACATTTTTAAAATTAAATTGAATTAAAGCTGAGCTTGTAACTGTTTCTGCCAAGCTCGCTTGCCAAAATAAATCATTATAAAATGGAAATATTTCACTAGCCCTATACCATCGGCTAGTTACCATTCTGAGCCCGCTCCCTCTGCCTTGGGCCCGACTAATCAATAAGTTTAATGTGCCCAGCAAAAGGCGAACGACGTCAACAGACCAACTGCTAAGCAGTCAGCATAAAAGACTTCAATCAATCAAGTGCCAGCAGGAGCAGGAGGAGCAGTCGAAGATGGAGATGGAGTTGCGAAACACGAGCTGACAATCGTTGTGGCAAGGGGACAGAAAAAGGGTTCCCTCTGCACATGATCCTGTTGCTCTTAGGCATTAAAACCACATGTGCCTCGACACAAAAACTTTTTATGCCCCACACATTGGAATGAGGAAGCACCACAGATGCTGCCGCTGCTGCTGCCGCTGCTACTGCCGCTGCTACTGCTGCTGCTGGTCCTACTTAGGCAGCTGCTGTGAAGGAAGGGCGAGTGCCTCCTTGGCTACCTCGGCAACGGTTCGGTTCAGTTCTGTCTTTCTAACAAGCTGCGTCAACAAACTAAACCACTTTGAAATTAACACGTTACATTGACATTGACAGCTTTATGCGTGGCATGCCGAGTGTCGAGTGTCGAGTGGCGAAAGAGTGCCAGCGAGGAGCAGTCATCCTGCAACGGCGGCTGTCAGTTACAGTTTGAGCTGAAGGCGTTAGCACAGTGGGGGCGGCACCTAGCGGTGGGGGATGCCAAACGATGCGGCAAATATGACGGTAGCTCTTGGTGGCAACGCAGTACTGACGGAATGGCGGCCGGAAGACGCACAAAAAAGGCAATTTCCGCTGTGGCATAAACAAGACTAAAGACTGTCTCTCCCTGTGTGAGTGTGTGTGAGTGTTTGTGTGTGTGTTGGAGTGCGACTGTGTGCGTAGTTTTTATGGGCTGGCATTCAGCGAAACGAAAATTACCAATTCAAATGTCAGAAGTCGCGGCAAAAACGCGTTACACCTAACCCAACCGCAGCCCCAATCCCACCCCAACGTTGGTCCTGACGCAAAATTAAATTCAGTGTCAATTTGCTTCTTCTTCTGCTCTCTTTTTCTTTGGTATTTTTCAAGACGTGCATGTAACGACGGATCAAGTGGCCTTGCTAAGGCGCATAATCAGTTGCCAAAAGTGCCCAGAACAAAGCAGAGTCAAATTGTTGTGTGAAAATGTCTGAAGTACTAAAAGCCAAGGCAACACCCAGCTCAATTTGCTATTTGGTATTTGTTTTTTATTTTGTATTTTGTGCTTTGCCGACCCACGATTTTTCAGTGCCTTTTAATTTGTTGTGCGTGCCCAGCCAAACGAATTTATGCCCCCGAAATTGGTTGCGGGCAGCCCTTTCAGCAGCGAGCGTCTGGCGCTGAAAAGTGCAAGTGCTGCAAAAGCAAACTGTGCGGAAACATTCAAGAAGTGTACATTTTTCCGCTGCCCGTTTTTTAATGGATTTGCTGAAAGAGGGTGGCGCCTCCGCCACCTCAGGCGCCTGAGTTTGGAGGGCTGATGAATTTACTGAATCCAGGCAGTGGTTAAATAAATTGGCTTTAAAATAGTTTATAGTGTGGCATTAAAATTTAGTTTTCAAGAAAATATCAAATCTGAAGTCAGGTGACTTTCCCTGCTATAAAATTCAATATCACTTTATATTTATAATTTTTAGAAATGCTGTAAATCTGATTATTTAAGTTTTAGACTGTATGTAATGCTGTCTGCCACAATTCTGTAACCCGAATCCAAATTTGCTCATTGTTCAGTTGTGTATTTGACTAAGCTGCAGTTGAATATCTTGCCGCGCACAGCGTAAAGCAATTTAATTTTAACTAAGTTTTAAGTAAATATTTTGGTTTGTTGCCTTTGGGTTTGCTAAAAATATTTTCATTGAATAATGCATAATTTAATTAAAAATTTACTTTGTGTTAATTAATTTTAGAAGTTTTTAACAACAACAACCAAAGTAAGAGTCAGGCCTGAAAATGCCTTCAGCTGAGACCTTAAACTAATATAGGCAGGTATATTGGTATTGTTTGGAATTAAGGTATTTTGGATTAATGTAGAAATTATTTCGGAATTTCGAAAATACTATAATGAAGAAATAATTTTAGCTTGGAAAAATCTATTGTTGACAGATTCAATATTGATAATATTTTGTAAATTGATTCATTGATTCAATATTGATAATATTTTGTAAATTGAAATTATTTTAAGAATTAGTTTATGAATCAGAATTAATTTTCAAATAAAACATTCAAAAATCTCTGCTAAGAATGTAAGTTTAACCAGGTTGGCTCCCTGACGAGGCTTATCGACTTTCTCACTAATCAAAATTACGCTGACTCATCGCGACAACTCTGCTCACGGCATAGCATTAACACTTATTCTACTATCATTAAATCCCATTTCAAAATTAAGAATACCCTAAATAATAACTACGCTCACTTCATCTGCACATGACTGGGCATTTGCTGCAAAATTACTCTTGATTTATAGCCGGTGACTAGAACTTAATGATTTGGCAATTTGTGAATCGATTTGATGGGATTGCCTTTTGGAACAAAGTACAAAAGAGTTGCAGATGCAACTGTAGTTGGGAATGTTCAAAGTCGAATCAAACTTGTTCACTTTGGATGCGCTCTAAAATTGGATTATATTGCGACAGCTCCTTGGAATTCGGCGATTTGATGGCCATTCAATTTTGCCCTCTCGCAGTTCCGTTGCCTGCCACGAGGCCAGTAACGAGTACAATAACAACAATTGATTTGTTGTATAAGCAATTTGTTTACACGCAATAAATTTACAAATCAACGATAATGCAATTTATTTGCTTACAGTCGTAGCATACATACATACATACATATATAGACGACATTTTTTGCCGGCCATTTGGTCTTTATTATTGCAATCGAACTTCGAGTATTTGGATTATTTGCCTTTTCGTATATTTTATGTGTTGGCTGGCAAAAATTCTTAACTTTATTGGACAAGTGTGCGAAGATTTACGACTCTCAGTGCCAGACGGTCTCTTTTTATATTTATAGTCTTTTTTACTATTATATTAAATAATAATTTTGTATACATTGTAAATGAAAAATGGGAATTCAATTTAGCGACAAAATAGTGAAGTCTTAATTTTATGGAAATTTATTTAGTAAAATATATAAAATAAAAAATATATAATATATCATTTTATATATAAAATATAATATAGAATATAAAATATATAGAATATAGAATATATATTATGTGATATATTCTATATATATATATATTATATAGAATATATATTATATAATATAGAATATGGAATATAATATATAGAATATAGAAATATAGAAAATATAATATATAGCATATAACGTATATTCGTATAGACAAACAGTTATTTACTGATATTAATTTGAAATGTGAACAGTCTCCTTATTGTAGACTCCGTTTAGAATTCCTTATTTTCCTCATTTAATTGTTGGTCTGCCCGTAGGCATAAATATTTCAATATAGACCCCAAGTACATTATAACTGTCAAATAAAAATCAAATTTTATCGCCTCAGACAGCAACTTCGACCACTAACCGCAGCCGCAGCCGTAGCCGCATCCACAGCCAACAACAACACAATAAGAAAGTTCAATTTAAGCTTAGTTAGATTTAGCAGCCATAAGCAACGACTTCTTGTGTCGTAAATATTTACGATTTTACATAAAGTTTTATTTTTAAGCTGAGCAGCGATTTCGAACTTTTTTTCGTTTTTCGTTTTTCATTTAAGCAAGTTTTCCATTTTTTACACATTTTGTACAGTTAATTGAAGTGCGTACTTATGAACTTGGCCAGTTAGCCGAGCAGCAAAATGTTTGGAATTTTCCTAATCTGTTCTGTATTGTGTTTTTCCCTTTTTTCTGGTGCTGCTGCAGCTCCTGCTGCTGGCGCTAAGCTGCAGCTCATGAGCTGCCGATTTGCTGCAGCCCTAAAAGAGCTATAAAGGGAGAAAGAAGCACACAGAGAAGCTGAAGAAAATTGCAGCAATAAACTGCTGCAGAGTCAGTTAGCATTTTTTTCGAGCACCGCAGCAGCAAGTTGAATCTCTCAGAGACAGCTGTAAATGTAAGTTTTTCTGCACTCAGCTCTCATTGATATGCGAACCAGGTTGGTCCTTTCTTCTGTGTGTACTGCGCCCAAAAGCCTTACAACTGTAATGCTTAGACAAGAATTATCATTGCCTACTAATTGCCACACGTTTCACATTACTATTCTTCCACATACGTATATGGGAACGTGATTCGCCCGAAAGCCTCCACATACTGGCGGGAGATCAAAACTTTCGTGTAATACACTCGAAAGTAAAGCTGAGATTATTATATCGCACAATTATTGGAAAAGTATTATTTGCGGTGCTCACTCGATAGCCGTAACTTATTGCCGTAGAGTTGTTGCTGCATTTGGGTGTGCTTTATGGGCACTTAGTGTAGATTCGTGTTCTACCTCACATGGCGACTGCCAAACACACACATTCACTCCCTTTCTCTCTGTCACACACACACGTAGATGACTGCAATGTGCTGCTGCTGGCAAACATTTTAGCTCTTGGCAGGCTTCAATGCCCATGCTTAATGCTCATTGCCAGACTGTTGACATTTTAATAAAAATTATTTCAGTGCATTCGCCGCATTGCAGAAACGCCTCTAAAAGGCAGCACCATGGGCCAACTGAAGGTTGCAGGAGCAGCAGGAGGAGCGGGAAGGACATTTGAAAAGTGTGGATTCGTAGTTTATGCTGGAATATTTAAAGCATATGGAATTGAAGTGCGTGAAGCGGGAAATGCAGTCTTTAATACAAAATTCTTATATTATATTTGTATGTAATTATTTTTAATCAGGAGATATTAAGTTTCCCGCTTTCCTCATAAATATATGTATATTGCATTAAAATGTTGAGCGAGGCACAGCAGCTGAGCTCGCCCTGAGTCCACGCTCATCCAACTTTCGCTGGGACACAGCTGCTGTCGGCTCTTTTCCTTGCCAGCTTCCATTTATTATCTGATTTGCTTATATATACATATGTATGTACGTACACTCGACGTATAAAATTCCACAATCTGTACCACACCGCGTTGCGGCTTAAACAGATGGCCAACCTAAATGGAGAGTTGCATTCATATGACTGATTCCTCTACTTCTGTTCTGCATTCACGCTTTTCCTATCGCGTAAACGAAGAGATGAGTAAGTATTTAAAATATATTAAATTAAACTATTACTAAATTAACCATTAAGTGTAATTAGAACACGCAAGCTCTAAAATTATCTCACATATTAGCGGCTCAACACTGTCAGTTCATTTATGATGCAAAGAGCATTTCGTTGACTTTAGCTCTTAAGCACGCTGAATTAAAGACTTTACCTTACGTACTTTGTAGAACTAAAGCGTTTAGCTTTATAAGCTTCAAAGGTTCTGCATGTATTAAGATAATAATTAACATGATAGATATTAAGTTTTTATATATTCTGATTGAAAACGGTAAACCTTTTTCATGCGCAAAATATAGATTTAGATTCGTGTATACTTAACACAATTTTGATTTTTTCAACATTTTGGATACCAGCTGCATTTACGAAATTCTTTAAATTGAAGTTCATTTGATAATAAAGCCAATATTTGAAAGAGTTTTCAATTATTCAAAAGCGTAAAACATTTGTTAGCATATGTAGATCATTTGCTGAAAATCTCATTGTAATACGTTAAGTATCCTAGAAGTTATTAAACAAAACGTTTGGCCAATTGACAAAAGCTCTTGGCCGCCAGCGCCAAGCGTACGCATTTTTCTATAGTACATGCGCATGTCTCTCGTAAATATTATAATTTTTAGTGAATTGTGCTTGAACTGTAAGCTGTTAATTGAGTTTAGATTTGCTACTTAGCCTGGCTGCATTGAAGTGGCAATATTGGACAAGATAATGCCTGTTAATGTTTCCTAGAAACATTATTATTATTATTATTATTTTTTTTTTGAATAAACAACAAAGTGTAACTGCTTGTATTATGAACTATTTTTTAAATCACAAATCTTTCGGGCTCCAGGGTATTTCTTAGTCAAGAACATTCGACAAGAACTTTCTTGTTATTATTAAATATGTAAATTGAATCATCTAAAATGATCAATTGAATGTACAAAATACTTTTAATGAATTTGCGTAAAATGCATTTTGTCCACTCAAGTGATTATTTTCTATGTTTGTTTTGCTTTCATTGCAACTTCGTGTTGTTCTGACAGCCGGAAGCTTAAAATAATCTTTATCAATGCACAAGTCATAAAATGCATAGAGCACGAATCAAAACAGCTTTGGGAGCAGCTGAAATGTATGCAACAAAATGTTTCCATAACATTCCGATACTTAACCGGGCCGTAAAGAAAATCAGAAGTTTTCAGGCAGCAGTGCAAGCTCTTTCTCTCTCTCTCTCTCTCTCTCTCTCTCTCTCCCTCTCTCTCTCTCCCTCTCTCTCTCTGTGTGTGCCATTTTTTTCTACTTTTTTTAACTCTACACAGAAACTTATTTGAAAGTAATAAAGTTTTATGGCACCAGCCAATTAGCAAACTACTGAGACTCAGACCGAAACCGAGACCAACTGGAGCCAATGTGAATGCGAATATAAGTCTCATTTAAAGCAAACAATTTGGCGAGACGTTAACTGTTTTCATTATTAGCTGGGCCTTTGCGCGGACTGGCCGTTGCTTATCGGTATATCAGTTGACTGTGCCTCGTTTAAGCGGGCTGCTAACTTTGACTTTATCCCGATCAACACGTCGGCAATTTGTTGACAGCAACGGACGAGATAAACGGATGCAAAGTGCTGGCAGCATCATAAATTTGGTTTAATGATTGTGGTCAAAAGCAAGTGAACTTATTGATAAATGTGTTGCTGCGAGTTGCAGCAAAACAAAATTCAAAGCTCAACTCAATTTTCTTGTAATTTTAATGTGACTATAAGAAAACGTCATTTTAAAATAAGTATATCTTAGCAGAAGTTTATGAAGCTGTAGTGAAAATTGATTGATTGCCAAGAATTAGTCAAAGTGGGTAAGTTTTGCTTCTGTGTTGAACAAGTAATATGAATCTAGTGCTTAATCAAGTTCTTGATCAGTGTCGTAACTAGGTTTAACAGTCCTGTTCTAGAAAATTATGTCTTTTAACAGTGAATTAGGGAGTTTTTCGCTCTAGCTGATGAAATCAATTCCTTAATTCCTTATATATAATACTTGATAATATCTAAATTGAGTCGAATTTAAGGTAAACGTCGAGTGTCCGGCTTAAGTGACGACAAGCAGGACAAAGCGGACTGCGGTTGTAGCAGCACAGACTCAGAAAAAACCTTGAAAAAAATCTGCGAAGAACTAAGAAAAGAAATAAAATCTCCAATGTGTGGAAGTATTTCAAAAGGTCCGATGACAAAAAATTTGCTAAATGTCTGAACTGAGCAAGGAATATAAGACAAGCGGTAATACGTCAAACTTGCACGACCCCTTGAAGAGGTTTCATCCAGGCTTGGAGGAAAAAAATACAGACACCCCAGCTGTACGTGATGAGAGGAGCGACACTACAAACAGTAGTTGCAGATCAAGCATAAACTCTGTTGCGTCCTACTTTAAAAATGAAGGGTTTCTACGATATTGTCAGGTTTTGGATCCTCGATATAAACTTCTAAGTAAGACACACTTACGAGATGTGCTTATGTTTAATTATTTCAACGAAATCTCTGGCAAGTTATCAGTAATACTGCAAAATGTTTCGGATATAGCAATTACTTGTGATTTGTGGACATCAGCTGCTAATGATAATTTTTTGACTGTGACCGCTCATTTTGTTTATAAACACGAATTAAAAACAGCATCCTTGACTACAAGAAAACTGTTAAGCACAACTAATCACTGTTCACAAAACATTGCAGATACATTGCGAGAAATATTTATTGATTGGAACATCCTTAACAATACGCTATGCATTGTAACAGATAATGCTAGCTCCATGCTCAAAGCATGTGAAATATTACAAATTTGCCATATGCCATGCTTTGCGCATACGATTAATTTGGTGGTGCAAGATGCTTTAAAAGTTAATGACGTCGTACTTCAAGATTTATTTAAAAAATGCAAATCAACTGTTCGATTTTTTAAACAAAGCACGATAGCGAATGAAAAATTAAAATTAGCTCAAGAAGGTTCGTCATATACATTGTTGCAGGAAACCCCCACCAGATGGAATAGTTTCTATTTCATGATTGAGAGAATTTTAAAAACGAACGATGCCATTGCCAAAGTCTTATTATCAACAAGACATGCACCGCAGCCATTTACTGCTGAGGAAATACTTGTGCTAAAAGATATCGAAAAACTATTGGCCTTCTTTCAGCAAGCAAGTGAGAACATTTTTTTAATTATAGCCATGGCATATGGACTTTCCCGCAAAATAGATAGTGTTTCACCTCTGCTACAAACTTTGCAAGGAAAAACTATGCAAAATATATTAAAGGAGTCGATAAAGAAACGCCTATCCATATATGAGCAAAAGACAATCTGCAGGATGGCTACGCTATTGGATTCACGCTTAAAAAAAAATGGTTTTCAACACAGCTCAAACGCTGAAGAAGCAGCCACTTTTTTTTGAAAATGAGCTGGCAAATTTCTCCGTCAATGAGTCTACAACTAATCTGCCAGTAGCACCGGATAAAAGATCCGAAAACATGTTCGATTTTTTGGGTGAGCGATCCATGAACAAAGTTGACAGTTCAAGAGCAAATGCTATCCTGACGAAGAGGCAATATGACGGCGAACACGCCTTAAAGAAGAAAATGTAAATATCCTTTTATTTGTTAATCAAAACTTTTGGCTGAAATAAACCATAAATTTACTATATTTATTGTTATTCAATAAAATAATAAGAATATATCAGCTCACAATCTAATGCTTATATTTGATATTTGCAATGAGCTTATTTTCTTGTTATTGTGCAAAAAATGGAATCAATATCTGTTTGATTTTTTTTTGCAATAACAAGAAAATTTTTGTTTTGAAAACAACTTTTGCGCTGCTGCAGCTTGTAGGCTTTTCATTGAGTCGCCTTTGGTGACACCTTAAATTGAATAAATATTATCATCATTTAATCTGAGAGCTGAGGAGGAGAAACTTGCGCCAAGTGAACTAACTTTGGTTCTGGGTTGTGTCGTTGATGCTAAAGGCGTTGCTTTTATGCCATTTTGATGTTTGCATAAAGTTACGGTTAATAAAATACTTTTATATTTCACTTTTGCCTCGCACATTATTAAAACTAGCTTTTCTTACACACACAGACACACTCCACGTGAGGAGCCTACGTCAAAGGAGAACTAAAGGAGCTTTTAATTTAGCTGGAAAACTTCAAGCAAAGTTTTTATGGCCTTGGGCAGATGTTTGGTTATTAAATGGACGCACATGCAATTTGCTTTATGGCTGACATTAATAAGCATTGTACACACACACATACATATATATGTTTGTATGTGTATATAGACTTACACTCTTACTGAAAGACATATGAACAGAAACTGTGACAATTTTATGGTGCAAGCCTCTGTTCAGCTGTCTCTCTCTCACGCTCTGGCTGGATGTGACTGTAGAAAATAAAATTTATATACTTATTTATGAAGCTGCAACAATGAAAAGTCAGGCGACAAACAAATGCTGGGACTGGCAACAGCTTGTGGCAAATACTCTCAGACGGCACTTTCATTTGCACCCTACTGTAGCTCGGAGTGCAAGCAGCTCCTCAGCTGGCTTAAAGATGGCCTCGTATAGTTTGGCTGGGCCATCAGCCAATTGCTTTCGTCTTACTTCGGCTGTTTGGCCCACAGGAACATCTCATGATGATTAAAGTACTTTGTATTATTGTCTCTTAAAAGGCCCTTTGACAATGGTTTCCAATACATTCGCCATTCGGAATGGATTCGCAGTTTTGGACTAAATAAGTAATGATGCTGAGAGGTGTTTTAATAGGATCGTCAGTTATAGGTTG
Organism: Drosophila meridionalis; assembly: GCA_035045145.1. Lineage (NCBI taxonomy): Eukaryota > Metazoa > Arthropoda > Insecta > Diptera > Drosophilidae > Drosophila > Drosophila meridionalis. The sequence continues at coordinate 1,561,144 of JAWNPG010000023.1, forward strand.
TAGGGATGTGCCCATGTTAATAGAGTGCAATTGTATTAAAAGAAACACAAGGAGAGGTAGGGGAGATGAACTCAAGAGATTGTTCTCAATAAACGGTAATGTTAGGAAATGAGTTCCATTCAAGAGCCGTAATGAAACCCCACTTAAGTCCCAGGGAGTGAATGGACCATCTTTTGTTGAGTGTTTGCTTAGTAATCCTTAAAGCTTTTCTCACGCCCGCCCAGGGGCGCCCACAGGGCCATCTTAAAGCTCATTGCAGACTAATCAAAGCTAATGCCTTCGGTCACAGCTCATTGCCAAGTGACAATAGAAGCGACCATGCGCCGACAAAGCTATTAATTAAAAGACACAACAACCAGAGCCAGACCCAGAGCCAGTAAGCCCATATAAAATACTCGACCAATACCAAAGTGCTCGGATGTAAAAAAATACGACTGGCATCCAGCACAAAAGCAACAAATTAGCAACAGTCGTCCCCACATGGCCACTTCCCAGCCTTAGGTACACTGAGACAATTTCTTGTATTTGTTGCTTTTATATGAATAATATTAAAAATATAAAAATGTTTCTTCTAAATTGTAAAATGTGAATTTTGTTGCTCTCAGGAATGTCTAATTAAAATTCCTGAGTTTCTAATTGGAATTGCAAAAATAACTGTTGATTTTGCTGTACCTTTGGTAAATATTATTTCGTTTCCCAGTGTACCAAAACAGCCACTGCAAACTGTTACAAGGTCCCTAAGTCTTTTGTTCTGGCCTTAGTCATACGTATATGTAATAAGTATATACATATATACGAACCTCTATATATGTATGTATATATAAATATCTTTTCTATTTTATAGCGTACTCTGATTTTCCGTTACGAATGTTGTTCAAAAAAATTGTTGCTTTAATTTAAATATTGATTTTGGCACCACAGCCTCGACAGGCCCAAACAAATATGTACGACCCCTGCGCGAGATGCAGATCTGTGTGTATCTACTATATGAGCCTCGTCTTTGTTTTTGGCCAACTTGGAGCATGCAAACATATTCAAGATTCTGTTGATTGTTGAAACCAGGAATGAAACTTCACGAAAATGCAAAACTTCAAGGAACAGACTCCAACAAAGAGCAAGACAAAGGGCGGGGAGGGGGAGAGGAACGCAGACCACTAGGCCAATAGACCCAAAAGCAAAGTCCCCGGCTGTTTATATTCGGTCTATTGTGCATAATTTGCGTGCTTTATGAAAATTTCATAGATGCTACAAATGCAAATAGATTCAACACACATTCTAGAGTCTTCTGTGGGTCTTTGGTATTTCAGTAAATGTCGAATTGCCGATTGCATTTCATAGTTCGAAGTGGATTTAGCTCTAGCAAAGGCGACTTAATTTATAGTGCGAATGGCTGAGACACGATAACATAATCGGCTAACAGCTAACAGCACAATCTTATCGATAACGTGCACATGACATATTTAATGACTCCAAGTGGCCATTATCGTTACTCGTTCCACCTTGTTCATGCCAATCGGGTATATTTATGGCTTTTGACTGGAGCATGGTCTATAAGGCAATACATTTCATTTTAGGCAATGAATATGCAAGTTTGTGGTTTGAGTTCATATTTACTTATAATCAAATGTATTAAAACAATTATTATTAAGAGACTTTTTATTTTTTTCTTAATATAATTTCTGTGTCTGAGAAATGCTATATGCCAAAGCACTTATTGGAGAAAAGTATCAAGTTATTTTGAAGAATCATTAGATTAATGCGTAGTAGATTAGTTAATCTCATACAGCAGGTAAAGCAATCTGACTCAAGTGTGACCTGATTCCTATTTGATAAACAATGTTCTTGATTCATTCAATAATTGGTATTATATTGGTATTATGCATCCCTATAATAATGCCTTCTGGACAAGAATATTATTACTAGTATGTTTTGTATACCATGAATCTATTTAAAATTGTTATTTATTTATAGTTTATTCATTTATAGTGTTCGCAGACAGATATGATTCATGAAATCTATATGAAATTAAGTTATCCAAAATTATCCATGAAACTATTTTAAATTAGTTTAAACCCAGCCAAAATTCTCTTAAAATACATAAGTAATAATACATTTCAATTTATATACATATTTGTCAGGGTATATTTGTGTCGAGCACACCCTCAGGTCATACTATTGTTTTATTTCTAATAATTCTATTTAGTGATTAGATAAAATTCAGATATAAAGTCGACCATTGGGCGCAAGTAAGCTAATTCAATTATGACGGAAATTCTTTGAAAACTTTGCCAGTTTTTTGCCTTTTATCTTTTTTTTTTTTTGAATAAAAAATGAAACCGAAGACAGTTGGGCGAAAGACTTTTTATATTTTTGCAGCTTACAAACAGAATTACGGTAACTGTAAGCGTAATTAAATGAATTAGACAAGTACGTGTAAGTGCGTTATTTTCAGCACATTAAGTGCCGCTGTAGCCGCTGCAGCCGCCGCTCCTGCTGCTGCCACAATGAGGCACGAATGGGAGGGCGGGCTGTGGCAGCTCGTTACGGACTTGAATAGTGACTGACTGACACTCTCTCCTCCGACAGACTCTCTGTGGGGTTAGCCGACATGAAGACAATCATTTTAATTGAAGTGCCACTTGCGCCGTGTCCGCCGGCTGTGCCAAAATGCTAAGGGCAAGCGGACGCGTCTCCTCAATGAACGAGCTGAGGCTGAAGGGTGAAGGGTGAAGAGGTCAAAACTAGCGCTTAATAAAAAGTTTTATTGATGCTCCTATCTGTGTGTGTGGGTGTGAATGAGACAAATGTCTCTCATTTGTTATTGTATTAATTAGAGCTGCGCTTACAAATCTGTGGCCATATTACTTTACAGCACCAGCTGTGGCATAAGCAACATCAAGCGTTAATCTCATATTATCAACCATTTGGGAAGTTGGTTATATTTGTCGATTTGCGTTGTTTGTGATATATAGTTTTATCTCGATTTTTATGATATTCGTGGTAGATAAAATACGCTATAATATGCATTGATGCATTGTGCTTTTAATCAACATTTTTTCCCATAATAATATGAGATATTTGGCTGGTTTAGTAGTTTTTATATATGTATATATTACACTAATGACTTGTGATAAAAAGGGAAGAAGGAAGAGATTTCAATCAAATAATTTTAAGCAACCAGCTTAAAGAATATAATTATATACAAATGCTAAAGAAGAATGTTTAGAACCTAAAAAAAATATATATAACTAGATTTTCCGATACTAGGTTTAGAAATTTTATATAATATTATTATTATATTTTATATAACATAATATTATTAAATTACATTATATATATATACATATTTTATTTTTTATTTATTTTATATATAATATTATATATACATAGTGTATAAGAATATGTCAAATATAAACTTAATTTTGCATCGGAAGTTTATAATAATTTTAATCTAAGATTAATTTTAGATAGTAATATTTGATAAGAAATGAAGTGATTTGGTATGAATGAATCAAGTTTTATAAATTACTAATTTGTGTGTATATAGAAATACAGTTAGTTATTTTCTCTTTTACAGAAGTGGCCTCTTCTTTACTAAACACCCATTTTAAGTAGAATCTGCAATTGCAGTGAAGCCAAAAGTTCTGTTATTACATATTTCATTAGTCAATGTCAAATTAACTGTTGTTAAATGGAAAATGGCAATCAGTGGAATGAATAATGATTCCAATAATTTATTCATATTGTATTATTAATGATTTTGAGAAGAATTTATATTATTAAACTCTCAGTTCATTTGAGGCAGTTCTCTTAAAACTTCACGCACAAGAGCATTTCCACTTCACTTTAAAAATCTGTTCATTTTTGCAATAAACTATATTAATGGAAATGCGTTCGATCAGAAATTATGGTTTGTATAATGAAATTGTGATGTATTTCCTCACATATTTTGAAACTTAATAAATATTAGATTTATTTCTTCTTATATCATCTATATTGGCACAAATATAATAAAAATTTACTAACAAATGATTTTTTTTTTATTATTTATTATTATTATTATTTTCTATATATTTTATATTTATTTTGTATATATTTTATTTTATGTTTATATAATTGTATAAATATTTTGTTAAAAAGAATTATATATTTCACTCAAATAAAATTGTATATGATAGAAGCTTGTTTATGTATGTCTATATCATCCAATTAAATTGTAAGTTTTTTAAAAGCCAGCTTAAATTCGATAGCTTTACTTTCGTTTTCATTTATTTTTTCCATACTCTATAAAACTGATTTGTTATGCAATATGTTTTCTAAGGAATAAATTGGACAAAAATTAAGTTGAATGTAGATGATATTCATTGCTCGAGTGTTTTTGTTGGCTCTCTCTCCCTCTCTGTCTCCCCCTCTCTGTAAGTTTCGAGATATTTGAAAGGAATCGTTTAGCATAAAGGCATAAAGGAATTGTATGCATATAGCATATGGTATGCCACTCTCAGAATGTAACTACAAAATGGCCGCATTCAGCGCGTGCTAGTTTGCTTCTTTCATGCATATGTTGCATTTAATTTAAGCAAATGTATTGAAGGCATACAAAGGTGTGTGTGTGTGGGTGTGCCTCTGTCTGTATGTGTGAAAGGTCATTGAGCGTGCGTCGTTTCTGCATATTCGCATTTGACGCACGGGTTGCCTTTCACTGTTAATTATACTTGTCGACACTCTCATTATGCATAAATATGGATAAAGGTGAAACACGTTCTTTTTTCTTGCTCAGCGCTCGACCTTTCCGTGTTATGTCCATAGCTGCTTTTTTTTCGTTTTTTGCTGGACCCTTCTACAATCTTGCAAAGGGTATCGCATTGCATTCGTGAAATATGAAGCAGCATAATTTATATAAAGTTTTCACTCTTTATATAAACGTATTTATGTACACTTTTATTTATAGAAATATATAGACAATATATAATGCTGTCAATATTAGCCTAGCGCCTGTTTTTAGAAATAATTTGTATTATTTTCCGCTATGTTTCACTTCTGGCGTATGGCAATAAGGGTATTTAATATTCGAGCTGCTCGTAATGGTCACTCTTTGATGTTATTTTTATTCAGTAATAATATGAAAATTAATCACTCAACTGAGTCCAGGGAAGGCAACATAAAAGGGATGAGCAGAAAGTGTACAACAAATTTATATGACTTTTTAATGGGCATCTAATTAGCTCATTTTGTTGGCAAATGTTTGCCTTTTCGGCGCATTTTGTTTACCTTTCTGATGAGCCACTGTGTTTGTTGTTTTTTCTACGTTTCTTTTTTTCGTATTTGGTATTTGGTATTTTGTATTTTGGCTGTCATTGTTGGCGCTTTTATTGGTATTTACTTTTGTTTATTTGGGCTTTGACGCGTTTGCTCTTTACGCGTTTTACTACGCGAGCGTAACACGTTGCGCATACGTAATTTAAGGGAGCCTCAAATGGTGCTGTGTGAAAATATTGTAAGCCTAATGAAAATTGCGCTCCAGCAGCCCCAGCAGCCCCAGCAGCCCCAACCAGTCGCAGCCAATGCAGCACTTTTGTCAATTCAGCCAACGCGGAGGCGCAGGCAAAACAGGACGAAGCCAGCTTTGAATTCACGACTTAAATGCCCAATTGGCCGTGTAGAGAAGTTTTGGTTTTTATTTTGTTTTATATTCAGTTTCATTTGGCGAATGGGGCCACTTGAATGCGCAATGAAGCTGCCGCAAAACTCCAATATGTCAAAAAGTAGAAAACTAGAATGTAGATAAAAATAGAAGAAAATGTTAAAAAAAAAGTAACTGCAACTCGAATGCGAATGCGAATGCGAATGCGAATGAGAATTCGAATTTTGCATAAATTCAGCGCGCACTCTGCAAATCCGCACGGTTTTTGGTTGACTATCGCAAACGATTTGTTGGCACAAATCTCTGCTTAATATTCATAAAAAAGAAGCAGACACGGAAAAAAGGAAGCACGAGGCCTTAAATAACCGCCAGCTTATTGTAGGCATTAAATCCCATACTGACACGCCCCCACCTGCCAGCTACCGCCCCCAGTCGACGGCCTGCAAAAGTGTTAATTAAGCGGCACAAAAGCCTCGGATGTCGACTTTTAAAACATCATTAAAATTGTCAACTTTTGTTGAGCCTTCCTTATTGTTGTAGCTGTTGCTGTTGCTATTGTTGTTGTTGTTGTTGTTGTTGTTGTTGTTGTTGTAGCTGCTGCTTAATTATTTTTATAATTTTTCAGTTTTTCCTCGTTACGCTCTGTGGTGTGGCCATCGCGCTAAGTGGACGCTGCTTCGGCTGCTGCTGCGGCAACCACTCGTTAAAATTAATCAATTCATTTAACTTCTTGTTTATGTTGTTGCTTTATCTGATTTACGTGCCACACAAAATATAACTTGTATTGAATGGGTAACTGCGAGGCTATTAATTGTAAATAAAGTTAAATGATCGCAAGTCGCAGACAAACATAGAACTGCGGTATTTAGTAGGAATTTCATTTTCTTTCTTAATATTAATTCTCATCAAATTATCAGTATTTAAAGAATGACTTTAATTAACTGATGTTCGATTGTTAAAATGATTTGTTTTCTTTATGAATAATGACATATTTGATATCTATATTATCTTGTGTGACAACAGTGATAAGCGAATAAAGGGATAGTAATAATAGATTCAAATTTAACTGGAGACTAAGAACCTATTAAATTCATTTCTTTAAATTACTGGATATATCCAATGGAACTCTCAGCCTACAAATATTTAAATTTAATTTCGTAATTAATGTATCATATAATTATTTTAAATGATTCTTTCTCAGTCATTGAGCTGCTGTATGTCAATATAATAATGTTTTTTAAATATTATATAATTTACAGTAATTATAATTGTGAATTCATCTGACATTTGATTTGTTTCAATTGAACACGCTCAGACATTAAATAAATGCATAATTGCTGATTCAACTGCGATTGGCGAGATGTCATGTTTACTATTTTATTATTAATTAATTATAGCATTTTTCGCCGTTAAAATGAGATGCTTTGTTATGATAACTTTTCAATTTTTGAAGTCGCAAATATATATTAAAATATAGCATATGAATAGCTGATTAAGCAATATCATTGATAATGTCAATATCATTATGAAAACTTTCGGAAACATGTTTCATGGGCACTTCAATGTTTAGAAGTACATATTTCTTAATCTTACTTAAGGAGAGTGTACTATCGATTAGGAAGCGTAAATTGTGAATTTTTGAATATTAAATACAAATATAATACTTAAAAAGTGAAATTATTTTAAGAATAACATATGTATTCCCCTGAAATATAAACAGAAATACAGATGTATTCTTTCTTTCTTTCTTTATATCATAGGTAGATGAGCCAAATGCAGATATTTCGTGATAATGGATTCCTATGTATATATGGTTTATAGCATATATAGAAAAGTCGGAGCAGATGCAGGCAAACTCAATGCCTCGTCTTGGGAGTCCCCAAAGATTTTTAAGTCCGCGAAATGATTTTGCTTAGTTTCTCAACTTAACAAAATTGGGCATTATAAATCATTTTTGTATTTTTTTTATACTCCGGTAATTCCTGGGTTCTTTTTTTTTTGCTATAAGTAAATCACATAATGTATTTGTTTTGGTATTGACTGGAGACTGGGGATTTCTTGCGATAAGAGCTGCACATAAATTGGGAATGTTTCTAATAGGCTCTAATTACTTCTTATATGTGCAATATAAGAGAGCACTTAATGTGATTATAAAAAACAATAATAAGATTAGCTCTGAAATAAAAAATTCACATAAATTGATTTATGCTTAGATTTCATCAAATTCATGTATTCATATTAAAAATAGAAACATATTTTTTGTACAGAACTTGCAACAATCTTTAAAACTGTTAAAAATTACTCATACGCTGGCCAAAGATTGTGTCTGAGTATAGAGATCCACATATATATAGATATTTATATATATCTGTTGGAAACAAACATCGATATTAATAAATGCGTAAATATAATATACACAAAATTTAGAACATTCAGAATGGCATACATATGCATACATATACATATATGTATAGATATTTTGGACGGCTTTTAGCGCTGCAAATATTCAAATTGTCAGTGAATATGCTTACATATATAGATACATATATACATGGAATATACGTAAATATATATGATCTACATTTGAATAATCTCTAAGCACGTTTTCTTATCGGTTTTTCTATTATTCTATATACAAATTTGTTCCGGTACACATGCACTCGGGTTAAACTAAAGTAATTTGTTTTAATTATATGCTTAGCTTAATTCAATATTTAGTTAACAATTCAAATATTTGATTCTTGTCAACTTGGAGAAGTTGGGTTTGTATGCTAAAACAAAATACCCTGTAAAATGATCACTTTTTCATAAATAATATATAACTCAATAACCTTTTAAATTATTTATTTTGTTTTTATTTTATTTATTACTGTACAAAAATGTTTATGCAATTGTAATAAATATTTATTATTTTTTACTGTCTTTCTAATATATTATTAACAAAATGTTATTTATATTTTTTTATATTTTCGAATTAAGGAAAAAAATATAAATTATTTATTACTAGAAATATATTTTTATACAATTTTAATTTATGTTTATTATATTTTATTATACATTTTTAAACATTATTTTTGAATTTTCAAATTATTATATATTTTTAATCAAAAATTATTTGTATGCAATTTTAATTAATATTTTCTTTTAAATTGTTTTTAACGTTATATTAAACAATATTTTTTATTATTTTATGTTTTGATCAATTTAAAAACAATTCGTTTTTCCTTTTTAGTTGAATATAATAATACTTTAATTTAATTTAAAAAAAAAGATTTTAAAGATTATAGAAAATATTATTGATATATTAATTTATGCATTCATTTGGTTTGGTTATTAAAAAGCTGTCATTTTTCCTGTCTGATATATTTACCGATTATAATAATGTGTTTTTTTTTTCGCAGAATTTCTTACGTTCTCATTTGCATTTTTGTTTGAATTAATTTAGTTTAGTATCATTTTTATGATAAATACGTTTACCGACTTGCTCATATACAAAATCACGAAATTCACAATTTTTGCAATTAGTTTAATGCATCAATTTGTCAGTTCGGCATGCAGCCAAGTCTGGGAAGCTCTATAAGAACAGAGTCAACTTCCCTTGCATTGAAGCATTGTTTTCTTTTTGTTTTTTTTTTATTTCTTATTTTTTTTTTTATAAACATAATTTCACCAGCGAAGCAGCCAAATAAAATCAAGCGAGCCAAATTTTGTGGTCATAGACAAAACGGAGGCGGCATCGGCGTCAGCGTCGGCGTCGGCGTCGGCATCGGAATAAGCAAATAAAAAATAATGTTGGCAAAGCAAATGCAAAACAAAAATATTAAAGTTGTAAGCGAAACTTGAAATTTGATTACAGTTTTAAGTTGGTTGCAACCAAACAAACTATCACACAGACAGACAGACAGAACAACAGACAGATAGACAGCTAAAGATAGTGTGAATAACGCATTAATGATGAATATGCGGAGAAAAAGCGAAATAAAAATCAGAATTCATATAGATTGCGCTAAATTGCAAACGTCAACGCAATGGAAATGAGTGTCCGTCCGCTTGGCCGCGCGACTGTCCGCCTGCTTGTCTACACATCTGTAGCACTTGTCGGTGTATCTGTATATTAAAGCACGCGAATGACACTCACACAGCCTCAGTGTAGACACAAACACCTACACACTAGCGCGAGAAAGTTGCGCACTATTTGGTCACACACGCGCGACTGAGGGCAGACAGAAAGAGGGCGCCAGAGCCGGAGCGAAAGTTAGCAGCCGAACCGCACGAGGCGACTAACAAGCGACAACTGAATTGTAAACTGAGTCCAAAGCATGCCCAAGCCCACATCTGGAAGCGTCAGTTCTCCAACGCTGAGCGAGAAACGTAGCGCAGAGCATAGAGTGAGAAACAACCGGATTGTCGTATGCCGCCAAATCACAATTGAGCGAAAATGTGTGAATGTGTTGTTGCCGGCGAAAGAGCAGAGCACAACAAATGCGAAAAGCGCCGTTATCGTAACGAGTGAGTGAGTTGAATTGAGTGGAAGTTGCTGTTCGAAGGCAACAGGTGTCGCTAGCGACCTCCAACTAGCGACTGTAAAGCACGAAAGCAGAGCGCAAGTGAGTGTGTGTGTGTGTGAGTAGCTATGCTGAGTGCGTGTCTGTGTGTGTGCGTGCGTGTCTGTAGCTAAATTGACGACAAATTGTTTGGCTTTGAGTGCGTTGCGGGTTTGATGACTCGGATTAAAGTTTGTTTTGTTTTAGTTGCTGGCGCCTGGCTTAATATTTCATTAACGTCAGCTGTGTTCGCGTATACGTAATATTTGCTGCATGAATTGGCGCTTTGTGTGAACAAATTGATCAAATCGCTAAACATGGGCGATTTGCTGCTTAGCAGAGAATCTTTTATTCATAATTAATAATCGAATTCCAATTTGGAGGATATAAAGTAGTTATCTTTTGATCAATTGTCAGTTGATTGATTAACTATTCAAGTAGTTAGATAATGTCTGATATTTATTTGTGCGAATACCACACTTAAAATTAAAGAATATTATACAGATAAAAATGTATTGCATTGTAAAAATATGTTTTTAAATTATTATATATATTTATTTCATCTCATACACATATTTTAAAATGCGAATCAGTTTCTGACAAAATCCACTTTTAAGCCATATTCTGGATTAAATTATTGTTACCTTCGTCAAGACGAAGACAAATGAAATTTAGGCATTTCACACCGAGCTAACCTCAAGGCAAACCCACAGCCTGCCAATTAATCCAATTAGGACAAACAAACCAGGGGACAGGAGATAGGGGTCAGATGACAGTCGCCAGTTGATGCTGTGGAAAGATAGCCTTTAAAGTTAATGCGCCGGACCGAAATCAAGTGCTTTGACCAATTAACAAAACAAATTAGGGAACAGTGAGAAACTTAGAAAGGGATTTGGATGTTTGCCTTTGAGACATTCAAGAAAAATATAATCCGGCGAACTTTGTCAGCGCCATTTAGATCAACAATAAGTTAAACGGCATTTATTTTGCTGGCCGAGGCAAAGCAGGCATCGAGTGGAGCCAAGGACACGTTTTGCCCACAGGATAATCAATTATGCAGCACACACAGCGCAGCAGCTGCGAAAGCCCTCAAAGGCCGAGAAAACGGATGCAGGAAGCAGGAAGCAGAAAGCAAGAAGCAAGAAGCAAAGAAGGAGAAGCAAGCTCTTAATACTTTAATTGCCAGAAACTTAAATTATGCATAATGAGTATTATGAGAATCATAATTCCGAGTTTATTATGACATTGATTTGTTGTCTGCTGGGCAAGCCGAGTAACCAGATTAGCCAGTCAGCACTTAATCGGCTTAATCAAATAATCATATTAGGCAATCGCCATCAATCAACTAATGCGATGGGCGGGCTTTACAAGCAGGCGTTTACAACAAACTCATGACAATATACACCTATATATATATAATTACGACAAAGGACACGAGACTTTATACAAAATCAGTTATCTAATTGGAAATTGAATAATGGACTTGTACAACATTGAGAACCGCTTAATGATACTGGAATGCCTCAGAGAGAACTCGACGAATATGCGCATCGAGCAGGCCAACTTGCGGGATCGCATCTCCCAGGCCCTGGTGCGGGCTCGAACCAGTTTGCTCTGCATTCGACAGCTAAACGTTGAGCTGCAGGAGATGAAGGCGACCGTGGACAATGCATTGGCTAACGAATTTCATTTGATCGAATACGATGGATTGGAAATAAATGAGGAACTGGCCGAAGATCTAGTCGATCAGCCTGTGATCCAGATGCTAGCTGGAATCGCTCAAGAGGTTCCCAATGGGTCAGCTCCAGCTGAGCTGGATGAGAGTACAGTTGACAAGCAATAGAGGACTCTATTAAGTCTTTAAGTTATATTTTCAGTGAAATGTTTTTGTTTAATGAGTCCACATTAAAAGTCCGCCAGCCGCAACAATTCGAAGCATGAAAACCACAGAAGCTTTGAAGTGTTTTCCGGGGTTGGAGCATAATCGATTAGGTCAGCACTTTATGTGTGTGTGATTGCATTGCAATTGACCTTTTATTTGAGAGAAAAAGAGGTGGAGAGGAGAAGAAAACGTATTTGCTCTATTAATTTTGATTTGGCATTTCATTTTTACATTTCTTTTATGCTTACACAAACTTCATCCCATTAAAAGTTAAGGTCTATAAAATAGTTCAAATGAATCTTTCGCCTGACAAAAATGTTAGTTCATTTTCTTAAATGAACTAGGAAATCCTGAAAATTGTGTTGCTGATTCGCAAATGATAACGAAACACAAATTAAATATCACAAATATTTTTGTAAATATTTTATAAAAATTTCAAGCAAGATCGTTCGCAGGTCCACAAAAATGTTCATAAAAAAATGTTAAAATTATCTTAAAAAATATAAAATGTTTTATAAGCTTAAATTTTATTACAAAATTTGATTGGCGCAAAAAAATTAACTTCATAAATTTTAAAATATTTTAAGAGCTTAAATTACATATTCAAATTTGATTGGCGCAAAAAAAAAAATAACTCAACCTCAATAAGAATACAAGTTTAGGCTATCAATATTGTTCCTTTTCTACCTTGACCCAAATCCTCATCAATTATGCGAGTAGGCAGGCTGGTAACCTGGCATCAGGCACGCAGGTCCTGGCTCGTCCTGGCGCTTGCTGATTAAACTGAACAAAATTGTTGTCGCATAATGAAAAACTCACAGAGCCGAGTGAAGCCGGCTTCGCTTGGTTGCTTTGCCTAGTGCGCCATAAATCACAGTTTAGCAGCACAAATATTTCCAGCCCAAAATCCAAAATCCAAAATCCAATGAACTGCGTTGGGGAAGGCAACGGATACCTTAGTTAACTGGATTACGTATGCCAATCAATCAATGCTTTTTTCGGTATCCATAAAATTAAGTGTAAATATGTGCACAGCCTGAAAAACATAACTGTAAGCTGTCAAATTTGCGGCTTCAGCTTTGGTTTGCTGTTGAATAACGGGATTATGTGGCGTATGCGTAATATTTATTGTGAATAAACTATGAGCAGTTAATGTGCAGGCTAAAAATGTGAGAACAATTTATTTCAATTGTTTTTCGTCTCCAATTTCGTATCAATAAAATACTTTAACTTTGTGTTAGAAGAGGAATTAAGGAGAACTTAACAACGTGATAAATTCTCGGCAAAATTGTTGAAGATGGTTTGCATTGAATTTATTTTATAATATATCTAACTTTATTTTTTCCTTATTAATTTTTTGGAAAAGAAGAAATAAATCAAAAAAGCTAAATAAAAATATTGAAAATATAAATATAAATATATATTTTGTTATACATACATATATTTATAATAAATACATAGATCAAATATATTTTAATATACACTGTGCATCGTCGGGATAATGTACTATTCATGTTTTCAGTAAATGTTAAATATTTGCTGTATTATTAAAAATATATTTCTTTTCACATTGTTTTATTCTTCTTAAGTTAAAATACAATTGGATTCTGTATCACATCACCAAATATTAAAAAAAAAACTTAAAAAAAGTTTGCTAGAAATGCATCATCAGGATAGTTCAGTAAAATTTTATTTTGAATGTGTATCTCAGTTATCAATTTTTTTTTCTATACCGCAAAATTGATCATCTTTAAAAAAAATGTAGTACGAAGGTTTACATATAGTATTATCTTTGGAGGAATATAGGATAGTATTTGACTTGAATTCCAACTACCTGAACCTGAAGTCTCTATAAATAACGATAGACATAGGCAAAATTTTGTTTGTTTGATTGTGAACAACGATATTCGGTAATTAAAACTTCATTAGCAGCAATAGGTACCACAAAAAGACCATCCACTCTGAAAAAGCATATAATATCATCATTATATCATCATTATATCACATATGTATGTATATACTTCTCTCTAAATATCCAGATAAGAATTAGTGTTACAACTCTTTTTTCAAAGGTTTAAAGATTTATTTAGATACTTAAAAAAAAACTTAATCACAACTCAACAATGTTCAAAGAAATTGCCTGATGACGCGCTGTGCATATCTAGATATATCATATATACATATATCATATATGTATGTATATAATATATAAGTATGTTAGATTCTGAAGCTCAAGTTTTCTACTTATAATCAACTGCTCTCCACTGTCTCTTACATGTGACCTGACTAAATATTTATTGGATTAAGAGAAGTGAACGTCGTTTGCCAAAAAGCAACTCTGTATGTAGGTAGCTCCCTATTGTTGAGGACTGCATAAAGCTGCATTCGATATTTGACTGCAGCTGATTTGGCCTGCAGCATATCTGTGTGTGTAGGTGTGTGTATCCCTCTGCGTGTGTGTGTGTGGGTATCTGTGTGGGTGCGTGTCTGCACTCATGCATATGGTAAGCCGATAATGCACTGACAATGGCGCCATTGAGCAGCACTTTCAGCCCAAATCGGCTTAAAGTCTTTTGACTTCGATTCGCTTAGTCACGGCTTAAGTAGATACTGTCAATTGACGGGCCATTAAATCGATAGTTTTAAGCCATGAAATTAGTTCTGACTGCAGTTGTATATTAAATTAATTTCGTAAAGAAAATAAATAAACTTGCTAAATGCAGGGCTGAGGCTTTATTTATTACTATCGAGCTAAATCAAATTTGCATAGATTTAATATTGATATGCTAATTGAAAGAAATTAGGCATATTATACAATTTTATGTATTATATTTTTCTGCATTAAAACCAAATAAAATATTTTATATTGAAACTGTTTGCAAGTGAATTAAAAATAGAGCTTAATTTAAAGATAACGCAATTGCAATTTTATTTTTATTATTTTTTTAATAACAGCTCAAACATCTTTGAAGAGCAGCAGCAGAGAAAACTAATAAATCATTTTATGATTTTTTTTCGGCTGGCTGAAGAGATTTTTATTACATTTTGTAGAGCAATATATTTTGTTTTAATATTGACCAGCCAATGGAATTAATTGAAAAATTGCTGCAGCCAATAAATCGGAGGCATGTGAAATGCTTCGCTCCTTTGCGAGCTGCTTGCCTAAACTTTGCTCATTACTCGATTGGCTGTGCTCGAGCTATGTTCAGTTAGTTGAACGTCACATGGCTTGACTGTGGAAGACTCCTCGAAAAGTTTGCAGTTGGCTGACAAACTAAACAGCTATCAGTTGCACCTGCAACGAACACCACGCACAGGTGTCAACAACAAAGGCAACATCAGCCGCAGCGCATCGCGTTGCTAATCAAGTGCCTTGCGCTCTGTGGCAAGTTTGATATCTGTTTGGTGGCAAGTGTCTGCGGAGACACTTGGCTTTCGCAACACGTATGCTGTGGCTTACACCTAGCTCGGCTTAACTTGGCTCGCACGCGGATTACGCATACGCAGCGTTGCCTAATTGAGGTAATCGTAAAGCCTGCGAGGCGTTCGAGCAGCCGAAAAGTTCTCCAACAACTTTTGCTGCATGTTAAATTAACACCTGATGTTTGATTAATGCGCCGATAATACATTTCTGATTGCTTTAATATTGATGAGACATTATACTTGGTGTTGGTCTTATATTGTTTATATATTTATCTGCAATATTTGTTTATTTATTTTTTATTTATTTATTTATTTATTTATTTATTAATTTATTTATTTATTATTGTATTTATTTTATTTTATTTATTTATTCATTTGTTTATTTATTTATTCATTTATTTATTTTTTTAAATTTATTTACTTATTTATTTGTTTATTTATTTATTTTTTTATTAATTATTTATTTATTTATTTATTTTTAAATTAAGAAAATGGTTTCATTTCAACAAGAAACTATAAAATCATTGTATGATAAATTGAAAAAAGAATTTTGATTAAAAAGTGTATAAAACCAAATAAATTAAATATAAAATATTTTTTAAAATCTACATATTTTTAATAAATTATGTTTTATCCCTTTGCAATAGTTTTTATTGTGCGATTGTCAATTCTTCTTCTTTTAAAGCACTCGCTCAAAGAAATAGAGACAAACAGGCTCAAATCTTTTGTATATATATCTCTGCTGTATATATACCTAATAAATCGGACCCTCCTGGCTGGAGCGCGCTTTTATTTGTTTCATTTTTGGTTTGAAACGATTTTTTTTTTTTTTTTGAATTGCTTTTTACTTTTAACGTTTCGCTGGCAATTTAATTTTTGTGCTTTCCTTTATGGTGCGATGTTTGCGTTGTTTAAATTGTTTTTCTATTTGAGGTTGCCCTCGCCCACGAGATGCGAGCAGACAGTCGCAGAGTCAGTTCCCTAGTCAGGTATCCATTACAGTTGCCGTCGGGCAACGGTTGGGCAACGCCTTCCTGCACAGTAATCGCCGCTCCGAGCTTTACAAATTTCAGGTTTGGTAGCAATTTTTTTTTATTTGTATAATTCTCAGAGATAAGTGTGGGGAGACAGGTGGAGAGTGATTGAGGGAGAGTAAGGAGCAGAGAGAGAGAGAGAGAGAGAGAGAGCGAAATAAATTTGAAAGGCTTTTCTTTAAATATTTAAACTAACTATAGTTTTCTATATGGGATTCCAGTCCTTCATTCACACTATTTTATTGAA
Organism: Drosophila meridionalis; assembly: GCA_035045145.1. NCBI lineage: Eukaryota > Metazoa > Arthropoda > Insecta > Diptera > Drosophilidae > Drosophila > Drosophila meridionalis. The sequence goes on from JAWNPG010000023.1 coordinate 1,577,915, forward strand.
TTGTATTTGGGCAATTAAGAGAGAGAGAGAAAGAGAGAGAGAGAGAGAGAGAGAGAGAGAAAGAAAGAGAGAGGGAGATAGAGAGAGAGAGAGAGGGAAATAAGGTATAGAGTTTGAGAGAGACTGAGGGAAAAGAAAGGGAGAGATTGAGAGAGAGACAGAGAGAAAGAGAGAGAGAGAGAGAGAGAGAGAGAGAGATATTTGCTTGAGCTTGTATTCCATATTTGTATTACATATCTTATATGTTAATTTAAATTGAAAATCATTTGATATAGATAGAATAATAACCCGAAATAATTATTTAAACGGCATAATTCAATATTTAAAATATTTATTATACAGGATACAGTTGGTAACTGCTGCAACTGTATGCTGTATAATAAACATTTTGAATATTCCTTTTGAATATCGAAATATGCCCTCCATATGTCATATTGAAATATATATATCTAATGAATAAAATTCGTTTTGAAATATGAAAACATAAGTATTTGATTTAGCTTGCAATATTGTTAGAAAACTTGAGAAGAAGAATATTGTGGAATAAGTATTCGAAGCTGTTTGCTGTCAATTGAGGAAGTGTTTGGTGACACAGAATACACAGTTTAATTACTAACATAAATTTATATAGTTCGCCTTGAATTTTTTTAAACGGCATTCGAAATTGTTTCGTGTGATACACGTCTAAAAAAAACAGAACAAACTACACACAAACATTCACATAGAATGATCCAAACCGAAGATCGAGAGCTGGATCGGGCTCTGGAGCTCTGCCAGCTGATACAAAGCGATCTGCGCACCTGCGTCAATATTGTGCAGCGTTTGGATCAGAAGTACAATGAGCCGGATCGCAAGATAAGTTCCATCATGCCGTCGAGGTGCGATTTGCTAGGAGAGAACACTTCATTGTCGGCAAATAGTTTGGTCAGATCATCGAACACTTCGCTGTCCACTTTCAGCCTGGACAGCTGCGGCAAGATGAAGGTGGAGGGCCGCACCTCCCACGAGCTGGACTACATCTTTGTCGATCTCACGAGCAAGGCGATCAGAGTGCGCCGCGACCTTGAGGCGGCTACCGCCCACACCCAGCGCATAACCGACTTCAGTATGCGCCAGGAGCCCATCCAGCATCGTATGCTGCGCGATGCCCGCGGCTCCAAGACGTTCATCTGCAAGCATTACAGCAAGAGCAAGCTACTGAAGAGGGGTGGCCCGAAGCGATTGTGGCGACTGCAGGACTACATCAATATGCCGATGCTCAGCTAGGAAACTTTGCATATGACCTTTTGTCGTTGATAGTTTTTATTGGAATTTCAGTTATATTTTTCTTCTTCTTCTTCACTGTTTTGAGTGTTTTGTCGTCCGTTAAAGACCTGTGAATCGTATTAACGCCACTTTTTAGCTTTCATTAAAATTTTTGTCACCATTAAATAAGGGTAAACTTTGCCTAACTTGCCAAAAATTCATTTGACTTACATTAAAATCACGAAAAGTTCTCTTTCCTCGCATCGCATCGCATCGTCCTGAGTGACAACATGGGATGGTGGATGCGAGCAGGAGGCATACATATTCGCGACATGTCTCAAGCGCAAGTTTTCCATGTTCTCACAATGATGAACATGATTATGATGATGATGACAACACAACAACAACAGCGTTACATGTTTACGGTCGCAAATGGAGGCTCGGTCTGAGAGATATGAGGAAAATATGAGAAAACGCTCCAGCTCCGGCGCAAAAGTTGTGATAATATAAATGCAAAAGTGGCCAAAGGCCCAGGACCTAACTTTCGAACAACATTCCCAAGTTGCCTCATTTCGCATTTTTCTTCTTCTTTTTTTAGCCCGCCTCCCTCCAAAGAAAACACAAATTTTCATTCTCCTTTAAAACTAGCAAACGCAAAAGGGGGATTCTGTTCTTTGCCAACACGGCGCTGTTGTCCCTAACTGGATGGCCAACTGGCCAAGAACGGCTAGGACATTAAATAGAACTTTGCATATTTCAAGTTACATCCATGGAGTTAGTGCAATGAGCTATGTACAAATGCATACATAACACACTTCACAAAGCTCACAGTGCGAGTGTGCGCAGCTGCACGATACCCTGTAGGGATGTGACAGTAACTGGAAGATGGTATATCAGTATTTGATATGGCAAATTTGTATTGTTTAAAAAAGAAAAGATATATAAAAAGAAAACTAATGAATTATGACAGATAAGCTTAAATAGAATACAATTGATCTAGAATCTAGAACACAAATAATCTATGATATGGAAGAAGATCTTAAATAGAATACATCAATTTACAATATACAAAAAAAAAACTCTTAAAATTACATGAATTGTGTTAAATACCTTCCTTTTAATCAGGCTGCCAAAAGTAGTGAAAAAACACCCCTAATAATGCTCGTCATGAGATAAATTCCCAAATTCCCAGCTTATATCACTCCATTATTATATCAATGTTTTAATTACTTTAATTGCTGACGAAGTTAAACGAGTTTTCCATAAAGTCCATCAAGAAATACGCCTATCTGTCTATACGAATACAAGACAGATTGCCGTTTCCGAAATGGAATATAAATATCTAAAAACTTGTCCTCTGCAGCAAACAAGTAAAACTATTTCTTTCATGGCCTTACAATCAGATTGAAAGTCTATCAATAAAGTGACCCCTTATTTTGATAAATTAAAAATTTTATACGTTCGATATTTTGAGAGGGTAGGAAATTGGAATGTTAATATATAGCTATAATTTTATATATTCTTTTCATGGGAAACTGGTCAATTTTCAATTAATAATGTTTGCATGAACGTACGAGTATTGCGCAGTCTATGACGCTCGCCTGTAATGTTCTTACTTATTTATGTATTTATTTAATGCCTTCGGCTATGGACAGACTTCTTTTAGCTTTACTTTTATACTTACAAACATAACGAATGCGCACGAGTAAGACTCAAGTTAAGCTCTTAATAGAAGTTAAATTAAATATCTGAAGACAATTCGTAAGTATATTATTTGCATTATGCGATTATATAAGAGAGCAATTACATATAATTATTTTGGTTTTAAGTGATTCATAAAGAATATTTGTAGAATAGCTTAAGTTTTTGTATTATGAGAGCTAGAAGTTATAGACATTGTATATTATATGTATGTGTTTGCTTTCATAGATCGAACTTCGAATAGTACCGAAGTATAAATGGTATTATGACATAGATAATGACTAATAGTCAGTACATATACTTAATAAACAAAAACAAAGAACAGAGAAGTGGAATGATACAAAAATGTGTAATAGTCTAAGTACAGAGTATTGACAGCTGACAGACTTAAATGTTTACTTTGACTGTACTCAAGCAATTACTCAGACTATGTCACGCTAATATCAATTTTCACACGTATATTCATATATTCATATATTTAAGAAGAGTCGACTTTGTTAATGATTCAAGTGCTCGAGATGCTAACAGTTCACATACGACAAACTTCTTGTAAAACATTTTTAGTTCTTCCATGTACAAGTATCCAATGCTCCAATCGGGTCAGTAGTTAGCTACTTGCTGGCCGTCAAAAGGACTTGGACTCGCTGCACTTCTAATGTGCTGAGGGCCATTGAGCGTCCATTCGGTTGGCCAAATAATAATGGGTAAGGGGAAGATGTTCCAGTTAGGGCAGCATCTCCAAGCCTAATTCAAAGTCGGAAATGTGCTAAAAACCGCCAAATTGTTTCCACGTTTGCACTGAGTACGAGTGTGTGCTTGTGTGTGCCTTTAGTATCTGTGTAGCTGAATGCTTTGTCGCTGGGTATGGCGCAGACCTAGGAGCAAAATGTTGGCGTTTGTTCAATACCAACACAGAAATTTGCCTTTGTTTGCCATCAGTGGCCGACGTGTGTCGGGTCGAGTCGAGCCAACCTCGAGCCGAGTGGGCTAACCGGGTCCTTTTTGTTGGCCATTTAGGATTTGCCATTACAAGTTGCTTAATTAAGATTTCCTGCGGGTCTGTTAGTCGCTCCAAGTGTTCAATACAAATGGTTTGTGTTCCTTTTGTCTATAGACAAACTTAATGACGCAGCAGCAGCAGCAGTAGCAGCAGGAGCAGGAGCAGTTGTTGAATAATAACAACTGCTCAAGATATACGGGCCTCAATAAATATGCAATCAAAGTGACAGTCAAACTTATCGACTGTGCTGCTGGACTAGTTATTTAGTGAGGCATTTGTCTAAAAACAGTAACATCTGAGACTCGATAAAGTCAATATGTGTTACTGTAGTATAAATAGTTTGCTAAGTTAGACATGCCATGAGTTGTCTAGAGTCTAGACGACTGAGGGAGTATGTTAGTTTCTTAAGGAAGTAAAATTTATATGAGTATATAATATTTCAAGTAATTTGTTTTATTTTCCTTATAGTTTTTTAACTTCATACAAAAAGTAAGTAAATCAGAATTTTAAAATTGAATTTGTAGTATTATCTCTAATATAACACTAGATTAACTTGCTAGTAATGGTAGCAGACCATTAATTTAAAAAACATATACTCATTTGAAGACTCATTTGATCAAAGATTATTCAGACGAAAGTATATACAAGTATTCCACTCTCTATTTATTTAAAGAGTTGATACATTTCAGAACACAAAAATGTGTGCTTCATCTCAAGGCAGAGTATAGAAATACTATATAAAGAAATATTTTAAAATATTATTCAGTAGTAGTAGTTAAAAGTTTTAGTATACACATACTAATAATTTACGTGCTAAATCTTTTCATGTCTATTCACACTCATATTTGGAATATTTTTACTATCTTTAGTCGAATTTTTTAATGTTTTCTTCGATGAGTTACCACTTGATAACTGAATGAATGACGCATGAGCTAGACCAACGAAAATGTGTGGCATTTCACAATCAATTTAGTCCTCAATATGTCGGGCCCTTAGGACACTGTGAGGACTTCCGTCTGAATAAATATTTAATCAATCAATTTCGACAATTTCTTTTGGCTCGTCAAATGCGCACACAAACTAATGCTAAAAATAATAATACAAATGATAATAACAATGATGACGATGATGATGATGATGGAGCTATTACTGCTCAGGCATAAAACAAGTCAGACACATAAAATTGATTTGATTGAAATGTTAATTTCGTAGGAGAGCCGACAAAAGAATTTCGGCTGGAGCTGATTTCCATAAGCAGCAGCAGCTATAACAGCAGCAGCAGTCGATAGATAACTAGGCAAGCTGATTGAGAGAATATTTATAAAGGGACTTAGTCATTCGCAATGAGCTGGACCTGCTTAATGACAAAGCAGCTTTAGGTGGGTTCCTTTGCTGTGCCGCTCCACAAGCTCATCAGTGAATTTCCGTTTCACGGTGATTCGTTCCAAGTTTCGGTTTCTATTCCTGCTCTGCTTTAGTTTCTGCTTCAGTTTCAATTTTGATTTCGTTTTCGATTTCGATTTCAATTTCGTTTTCCGTTTTTGTTTTCAATTGAACTGATTTTTCCATGAATGCACATTTCCCCGGCTCGAAATCGGATTCTGGTGCTCGCTCTGCGCTGTGCGTGCGATTATCAGAAATGCTATTAGTTCACTCTCCTGTTATTGACAGTTGCTTTGAACTCGGGATTATGTTTGATGTGCCAGTCGATATGTTTGCAGCGTCTGTGGCTAACCGTCGAGTCCTCAGCTGAGTGACATTTCGCAAATTCTAGCATATGAGACACGCCCACATCTGATGGGAATTTCAAATTGAATATTCATTCTTCCAACTTTTTAATCCGGGCTTACCATATGTGGCTAGGTAACTAGCTTAAAATAAAGTACATTAAATTGACTGACAATTAGCCTTTTAATATAACAAATTTATTTATACATATAAATTTCACATTTATGAGTCTATTAAGCTTGTGCTACTTTTCTTCAGCAAGAAATGCACGATATAAATCCAATTATTGAATTCCGATTTATTTTTCTAGTATAGTCTGAGTTTGAGTATTGAATGGGTTAAATGAGACAATGGTTTATACAAGGAGGAGCAAAAGTGATCTCCATATTGGAAAATGCAATTACTTTCAAAATAGTGCGAAGTGTTAGTACGGATTTGAAATTTATTAAGTTAACAAATGCAGTATTCAAATCGACTTGTCAGCCATGAATCTTTTTACTCCACTAGAATGCAGCATAATGAATGAAGAAAGTCTTTCCGGTGCGCTTGATCTTTCAAGAGAAAGATATAACATACTTTTTGACATCGCGGCTAACATCAACAGGTTTGTCTCTTCAAACCGTTAAGGAGAATATTCCCTTGGAATGCGCGAACATGTCACCCTAAGTTCTGGCAAGGCTGATCAAAAACGCCATAAAATAGCTCAGTGTAATCATCACTTGGCCAATTTAATTTATGATAATGTAAAAATTCAACAAACACAATAGTTTTTCTTAAAAAAATTTTAAACTAGTTAGGAGATTGTATTTGCCCCATCCAGTACTAACACCGCCCATAGTGCATCCAGCATAATTTCAAGATTCTGATTAATAAAAGTGATATGTGCTTGGTACCCTTTCATAAAAATATAACCCTCCTTTTTCACTATTTAGCTTCCAATCATTTTTGCAAATAGACACAAAAACCAATATACTCTTTGCATTTACAGCTCTAGTAAATAAATAGCAAATTATTTCCAATATACTTGACCTCAAATAGTTTGTGGATCCACTCTATGATTAACTATTGCCGGCTTCTGCAAAAGGCCTCGAATAAAATGCAGCTGAAAATCATCCGTCCACAGACTTCTTTCGCCCCAGGCTTTATTTTGACAAAGGCAAAGACATGTGCAAATTTTGACTTGTTTGCCAGTTGGTTGTCAAAGTTTCCAAAGAAAATGCCCATGAAAATCTAGAGCTGAGTAAAATCGCTCTGAGCAATTTTGCAATTATTTCACTGGTTAAAGAAATATTAAAACTGTTGGGAAAATGTGACTGAATATTGATATATGCAAAGTTTACAACGCTCTATATTATTCATGCAAATATTTGTTTTTCCGTTCTATCAGGCATAGGCAAAGAAAATAACACTTTCCTAAATAGGCTCCTCAACTCCTACGAGTAAATTTTTATTTTCATACAGTGAATTTAGTCGAAATAGCTAAAAATATAGATTAATTCGTTAGCCTGTAATATTGTTGATAACTTCCTTTAACAAATTTTAAAACTATTTTCTCAACAAGAAAAAATAAATAATTAAGATAAAATACTATAGTTTCAACCACTCGAAGTGTTTTTCTACTCAGTCAGCGAGCTATCCTCAATGGTCTGACAGGCCACAGAGTCCCCAATGCGCTCAGCAAGCATGTTCAGATTGGGCTTCATGGGTGGATCGGTTTGAGTGGACCCAGCATTGGACTCGCTTTCTGACAGTGATTCGAGTTCCAACTTGTTGCTTTGCTTGAGTCCCACGTGCATATGCCTCAGACTCTGAGTCAGACAGGTCATCCGGCCCACAATGCGTGTGACCCGATCTTGTATGACCTGCAGCCTCTCCTGATAATCTTGCACATTGATTGCGTGCGAGAACGCATTATCACCACCGGCACCACTTTCGACAGACTCACTAATCTGCCCATCAGTTGAGCGGCTAGTTGAATCTGTCAGTTCACTTGTCTCGCTCTTCATCACTTCTCTATCCCCAGTCGGGTTCCAATAGTGAGCATCTACAAATCCTAGGTCAACAACCATGGGTGTACCCGACTCCTCCGACATTTTGATATTGCGAAATATATATATGTTGCGAAATTTTACAAGCTACAAATGTTTTGTGACTGAATAGGGATAAATTAAACTCGTATACTTGAAAAGCTATCGACGCTATGCAAAAGTCGTTTCGACTGATAATCAACTTAAGAAATACCTACAATCTTAACAGCAGTAAATACACAGCCTGCCTAGAAAAGTGCTCAATTTGAAAAAATCTAGAAATCCCATCAAGAGAAAATAATATGTATATAAAATTGAAAGTCTAGAATATCGAATATTTTATTCATTAAATTTATTTGTTTATTAATTTTTATTTTTTTTTTATTTTTTAGTTAAGACATTTTTAAGTAACTGTAATTGATAAGTTATTACAATCAAGAATCGCATTATTTCTTTTGTTTTAGTTTTTCATTCTTAAAATATGTTTGTTCTTAATTTAAAAAATTTAATAATATCCCTTTTTATAAATTACCACATTAAATTCCGAAATACGTTGTAGCTGAGCCACTGTATATAAAGAATAAAGACACTGCTCTAAGGTGCTGCAAAATCATCGATTGTAACTCCACTCGATGATTTTTCGCATTGATAGTTATCGACGGTTCCATCGATCGATTTAAATAAATGATACAAAATATTTTTATTTTTAAAATACATTAATATTAAACTAAATTATTATTAATTGTTGAATGATCATTTTATTAGTATTAAAATTTATTTCCATTAACAACGAGTTCCAATTGTTCTGAAATAATATTTTAGCATTCGCTATTTAGGCAGAAAGAATTTGCCAAAAAATGTGAGCCCATTATCTCTTTTTATGGCATGCAATGATCGTCAATTACTCATTAAGCCGAAATCCTTGTAAATGTATATTCATGTACTCTTGAATATTCGCATAAAGTATATGGAAAATCAATTACAGAATATATTAAAACACTCACACACACACACAAACAGAGTCAATGGATAATTGATTCAATGGCCCAGGCAAGCAAATAAATCTCTTTCTGTCTCTTTCCTCTTCTCTCTATCCGAATGTCGGTTGAAGAAAACGGCGGAAAGTTTCGCCATGCGTGCAGCAAACGAAATCAGATTCTATAAGAGAGTGGGCTGGGGCAAGGAGCGTGGGGCGTGAGGCGTGAGGCGTGGGGGGCTACCCGAGGCAATACATAAGGCGCCATTGCTACAAAGGATAAAGACCAAAAACCAAAAGGCGGAAATGCGGCATTCATCTCTCGGCTCGTACTATTTGAAAAACAGTTTCAATGAATGTTTGCAGTTTGTTTGTCGTTTGTCTGTCTTCCACATACACGAAGCGAGTCAGTTCTCAGTTGAGCTTATGCAAAAATAGAAGCAGAACTAAAACACGAACAAAATTCCATGTACATATATCGTATATATTTTATGAACTGTTCCATTATCAGGCGAAGTCAAATATCTTTACATACGATAAGCAGGCAAATGATGATTCCATGTTTATATTAGCATCGTAATAGGAGTATTGATGAAGACTCCTTCGACTGAGGTATTTTCCAGTTGATATGAATAGAGTATTCAGCAGTCGAATCAGCCGTTGTCTGGAGGTTTTTACTTGTCTTGCTTTCGTCAAAAGAACTTCAGGCTGCTGGATATGTGCATTCCAATGCAATAAAGCAGTAAATCTTCATTCTGTTGCAGAAAAAGTGTTGTTCATGTAAGTCACAGCAAAAGGAACTATATAACACCTATGATTGGCATTAAAAATTGGATAACATTTACTAGACTCGCATCTAGAATACGTAATATAACTCTAGCGGAATACCATAGTTATGATTGACTAAAAATAGAAATAAATTTTAGATATAATAATTGCAAAATAAATTCCAGAAAAAACTTTTTGCTAATTTATATGACAATTAAAATTTATTTTAAATTTAAGTCTCGTTATAAATTAAGATAATATATATAAGGGAATTTCACTAAACACTGCCTAAGCATAAATAATTAATTCCTTATATAAGCATGCTATTTCACATGAAAATTAAATTTATCACAATTTATTTTAAATTTAAATATTACAAAACTAAAATATAATATTTTTGTATTTAATTTAATATAAATACTGCTATCAGAATGCAATTAGAATAAATCAAATTTCGATTCAATTGCTTTGCTTTTTAATTGCAAATCGAATTTAAGCCAATTCATTGCTTTAATGAAGCTTTGAGAACTCGCATAAATTTATGAAACAAAACAAAAGTAAAAGCTCACTCCACACGTTTACTCAGTCAATCAATCGCAATGAAGAGCCCATCAGATGGCGTCTAAATGACGATCTAATTGAAATGCTGGCAAATCATTTGTCGTGATGTGTGGCCGTAACAGCTGCGTAGTCAAACACAATAAATAACCGTAATAGCTAGTTGGCTTATAACGAGCATAACACGCTCGCATGGCTGCATAAAAATGCCATCTCTTGAGATTAATGTGAAAAGGTCATGCGAGCATCCAGCGAGCGCCACTCTGCACGCATTGGACATTGACTTTGGCCGTGCGCTACCCTGTACGAGCGGCATAACCACTATGGGGTATGTGGGATAATCAATTGAGGAATGTTTATATAGATGGATATGTGTGCTGACTGATGTGAGGAGTATTTCAGCTTTGACATCTCGAAGACAACAATTCCTTTTCGATTACTCAAGTATATGAAATATATTTGCTCAGGTCTTCAGGCAGGTGGCTTTATCACAAGAGACAAATGAAAATTGCCGCATGTCAACACACGGGGTAAAAGAGGAAATTATGTGGACTTATAACAAAGCGAAAAGGTGAATATAACAGCCAACGAACTACTCGCTGCTCGCACCTCGCCACCTCGCCACATGGCACCTGGCGCCTCGCACCTGGCTGATGTTCGGCTTTTGTTTGGTAAGTGAAAGTGACTTTTGGCATGTCTTTTAGTAGTTTTTACATTTGTCTTAATTATGGGACAGGGGCTATGGTGGCAGACACTTGAGAACACGCCCCAAGGCCCCAAGGTGTGCGTTATGTAAGAGCTCCGGAAACACACGCACACACTCACACACATACGCATATACTTGCCATGCTCGCTGCTGCCCAGCTTCCTGGCTTGCCGGCAAAGGACTTGCCTTCAGCCAGCTGCTGCCTCATCTTACTTCCGTAATTTATACAGTGTTCTGTTCATGTTTGCATCTCCGAGCACGGTTCACAAATTTGTTATTACGTTAAATTAAACTCGAAAAATGCGTTAATAGACGACCAGACTCTCATATAGACTGTGTAAGCCTGCCCCCTTGGCCGTCTGCCCGCCTGCCAGGCAGCCCTAATTGAATTAAATTCCGCATTCATTTTCTCACTTTCTTTGGAGCATTGCAAAACATTTCGAGCCACATGTGAAATACACGCATTTGGCATGTGTTTGTGCCACATTAAATTATGTTGTTTACACATTCAATTGTGAATTTGCATTATTGTGAATAACAATTGCTGTGCATGGGCATCTGGTTTTAGCTTTTTAATTAAAAGCCATAAACTCTGACAACACACGCTTTGCTATAAAGAAGATTTTTAAGGATAAGTTCGAATATTTTATTATTTACTTCAAACATAAATATATTATTTTTATATTTTCTAGAGATTAAATATATCACTGACTTTTACTGCGTTAAACAAGCAGTAGAAAGAACAAATATGTTTTTAATTTTAATAATTATATTAATAACATATTTAGGATTTTTCTGTTTTTTTATTTAGAAAATTTATATAATATAAATATATATAATATGTCCTCGAACTTAAGGTAAGTTAACAATTTCATTAAGCTAATTAGGGCTTCTTCTCTTATAATATTCAAGCAGTCCATATTTTTGCTTTGCATAATTAAGTTCGCATATTACAATAATATGGGATTATTTGGCATCAATTTCAATGCTTAACATTAAACTAAATATACAAATAATATTCAACCAATATCGCGCTAATAAGGTTATGGAATTGGGTGATTATCGCGATAATCTGGTTATCTACCATATCAATGTTGGCTGAACAATGTATGTCCTACAGCCCTTCTACATTGTAGATGAGTTTCATGATTTTGTTTGACTGTCATTTTAAACTAGTTTTCATATATTCATTAAAAGAATTATATAACAAAATGTTTAATGTATTTTCCTATGTTTTCTCTTGGTTGCTTTTTCTTGATATAAATAAATGTGAATATGGTATTTGCCCCACATTATTCTTCGCAGTGTAACGTAGTCAGCAGGAAATTGAAATAAATATGAGAAGTGTTCAATTCAGCGTATCTCTCAGTCAAACCAAACCAGACTAGACACTTACTTGGCTTTTCGATAGATTTAGCTTTGCAGACCTCAATAATGTTTTTTTATGGTATTTTGCTTTAAGCGAGGAGTGGCAGAGGTCAGTTCAGACAGCTCTTCAGTATTCATATTTTCCAACACATTTCATATTGAAGTTCTCGCATCTCCCACTTTATTTTTGTTGGCCTCATTCGTTGCGGTTGCTGGCGCTCATTTTGCACCTGCTTTGTGGCTGTGTTGTTCAGAGCTGCTCGCCCGTAGTGCACGTGAAGTAGACGTTGCCGCGCTATACTCCCAACTGCGGAGCGTTGAAGTGAAATGAATAAAAGTCAAACAACAATGAAGGATTCGGATGCGGACTCGCCTAGCCCCTGTCAGGGGCTCAGCCTTTACAATCAAAGTCTGTGTTGCCGCAGCTGCTGCTGCTGCTGCGGTGCTCACTGTTGTCGTTGTCGTTGTTGAGCGGCTTATTACATTTTTTAAGTGCGCCTGCATATTATTTATTAAATATGGCTTAACAATAAGGACAACAAAAAACAGCAATAAATTGTGCTTCAAAAGGTAACCAAGGTCACCGGGCGTGCGGCATGCGGCATGCGGCAAGTGGCATACGGCATGCTTCAACCGCCGCCTTTAATCAGCCATAAATATTTTGCAGTTTTCAGAATTGCACACACACTTTGCAGGCAACCAGTTTCACACATTTTCCAAAAACTTTCCCATTTTGCAAAGTTTTTTGTCATCCTTTTTTGGGAGCAAGCAAATTTATATACCACAAAAGTTCGCTTTGCACATGGGAGAAACATTACAAATTTGCATGCGAATTTCTGTTTGAGTTGATGCAACTTTGTTCAAGAGTTGATAAAAAAAAGGGAAGAAGAAGAAACGTGACTCAACAGCAACAGAAAAAAAGGCAAGTTCAACTATTTAGTGTTTGCCCTGAGCACATGTAGGTGGTCCATAATGATGATGACGACTAAAACTGCGTTTGTGCAAATGAGACGAAAACAAACAGACAGAGACAAATATCAACATGTATGTGAATATGAACAAGTCGGCTTACAGATTCTCTAGCATACGGAGTTTTTCTTGGGAGATCTATGAATTATGAGGACTATTCTTCAAGGACCTTGTTTATTTGTTTAAGGTCAATTAAACCTGACCTTAAAACAAATTAAACTGAAACCAAGTACTGGCCAAGTTTTGATTAATTCGAGTTATTTTATTATATCGTATATGATGACCAGATGTACACATTATATATACACAAAATATAGAATCATCAATTGTGATTTGAAGCAAATTACACAAATATTTAAATATATCACTTCAACGAACACAACACCAAGTATGTATAGAGAGTTTTCGTTCTATTTTTCAATATTGCAAAATTTAATTTTTGTTTTATATTTTTTGATATTTTCTGCATGCTGATAATTCATAATTGTATGCTTATATTTACTCTTTACTTTAATATTTTTTGTAAAAATGTTGCTCCTGGCGCTCTGATAAATTCTCTATTAAATTCAATATTTTGTTTTGCAATTTGCTTCCATCAAAATATTTATTTGCGCTACGCTCAACTATTGTGGTCATTACAAATAAATCATGTTCTAAGGGATAGTTGATTGGAATAAAATTCTTTATAAAATGCTTAGTTTATATAACTCTTTTGATAAGTAGAAGCAATGTTATATATAGTATTTGTATTAGTATTTAATGTTCAGCCAAGAGATAGGTTCAACAGATAGGTTGACTTATTAAAAGTTGGATGAGTACATATATATTTAAAAAAAATCGAGCGACTCTATGCAGAAGACAGATTAATAATATATAGTAAGTTAAGTAGTAAAAAAAATGGGCCTCTGTATTGGTAAGCTGGTTTCCTTTATTGTTATTATAAGTATACCAAAATTCATCCATCGCCAACTACAAAAATGTGTAGTTCTGACTCTACCTTATATCTATCTTAATCAAACTAGTTCAGTCATAGAAACGTCAATTTTCATTACACGTATTAAATATTTATAATAAACTTGTATATGTACCTTGCGACATGGTATCAGATGTGCCCTGTGCCTATTTGAAGTGTATAAATTGAAAGATTTTCGCATATATTTTTTTCTGGTGTTTTTGTGTTACTTTTCCTAACATTTTGTGACATGATTTTTGTTTGTTTTCCCAAGTCTGGTGTCGACGTAGTTTTTTGTTTGTTTGTTTTTGTATTTTTGCAAAGGATACGTTTACCAACATATTGTGCTCTGGGTGTTGTGTGTGTGCTTTTTTTTTATACCCTGAGCCCATTGAAAATGGGAAATCAGGGTATAATGGTTTTGTTAAATGTATGTAACAGGCAGAAGGAGGCGTGTATATATATTCTTGATCAGGGTGACGAGTTGAGTCGATTTAGCCCTGTCCGTATGTTTGAACGCGTCGATTGAAGCATCCAGACAAGCTAGAGACTTGAATTTTTTTTGTTGGGTCCGTGGATAGCACGCGCAGGTCTAGTTTGTTACCAAAAAACGATATCTATTTTTGTTGTATTGTTATCGATTTTAAACCTTATCGAAAACAGGTTATAAAATTATATCTCCCACACCTTTAGAGCTAGACCCCTTTTGCATATAGCTTAATGTGATTTTAATGCAATTTCTATTTTTTTATTTTTTGGATACCGGCTCTTTTTACTAACTACACATACACATACATTGAAACGTGCAAGCGCGTCTACTATGCATGTGCAGAAATACATTCAAGGCCATACGTTCTAGCATATTCTTCAACCAAATTCTGTTTGCATTTTCAGCCGCTTCTGTAGTTTTGTATTTGTAATATATCGCCCTTTACACGCATACATTGAATCAGACCACCGTTTTTGTATGTACACATACTCATACGTTCATATGCACACATTTCAGCATATTCTAAGAATTACAACTGCGATTGATCTGCTTCTTTAGCTTCTTTAGTTTTGTATTTGTAACATATTGCATTGTAGTACTACTTTGCGTTTTGCCAATAAGCAACGCAATACTAGTGTGGCGTAGTGGATAGACACAAAGCGCGTAAACGAAAGGTCCCGGGTTCGAAACTCAGTGACAACAGCATAACTTTTTTAATTTTTATACCTGAGCCCATTGAAAATGGGAAATCAGGGTATAATGGTTTTGTTAAATGTATGTAACAGGCAGAAGGAGGCGTGTCAGACCCCACAAAGTATATATATTCTTGATCAGGGCGACGAGCTGAGTCGATTTAGCCCTGTCCGTCTGTCTGTCTGTCTGTCCGTCTGTCCGTCTGTCCGTCCGTCCGTCCGTCCGTATGTTTGAACGCGTCGATCTCAGAACGTAGTTGACCTAGAGACTTGAATTTTTTTTGTTGGGTCCGTGGATAGCACGCGCAAAACGTTTGGCCAATATTCACACGCACGTGGCAAGCAGCGACGCGCAGCAAAAAACATTTACACATACACATACATTGAAACGTGCAAGCGCGTCTACTATGCATGTGCAGAAATACATTCAAGGCCAGTCGTTCTAGCATATTCTTCAACCAAATTCTGTTTGCATTTTCAGCCGCTTCTGTAGTTTTGTATTTGTCATATATCGCCCTTTACACGCATACATTCAAACAGACCACCGTTTTTTTATGTACACATACTCATACATTCATATGCGCGCTTTTCAGCATATTCTAAGAATCACAATTGCGATTGATCTGCTTCTTTAGTTTTGTATTTGTCACATATCGCCCTTGTAGTACTACTTTGCGTTTTGCCAACAAGCGCTACAATACTGGTGTGGCGTAGTGGATAGACACAAAGCGCGTAAACGAAAGGTCGCGGGTTCGAAACTCAGTGACAACAACGTAACTTTTTTTATTTTTTTTTTTAAATCTATAAACATAAGGTGGTCGTGCTAGTTGAGATGACGCGCTTTAACGTTACACATGTAGTAAATAGATGCAGATTCGAGCCCAGGTGCGGTGATGTTTGCTTTCTTTTCATTTTTTTGTTTATTTATTTAATTATTAATTTATTTTTGATTTACATACATTCTAGTTGAATAAAATTTCAAAATTATAATTTAATTTTGCAAAATGTAATGTTATATGCAAGCTACATAGCGTATTAAACAATGCAAATCGGACGGGGCTCAGGGTATCTCCTAGTCGGGCACCTCCGACTAGAGTTTTCTTACTTGTTTTATTTTAAATCTATAAACATGAGGTGGTCGTGCTAGTTGAGATGACGCACTTTAACGTTACACATGTAGTAAATAGATGCAGGTTCGAGCCCAGGTGCGGTGATGTTTGCTTTCTTTTTTTTTTTTGTTTATTTATTTAATTATTAATTTATTTTTGATTTACATACATTCTAGTTGAATAAAATTTCAAAATTATAATTTAATTTTGCAAAATGTAATGTTATATGCAAGCTACATAGCGTATTAAACAATGCAAATGGGACGGGGCTCAGGGTATCTCCTAGTCGGGCACCTCCGACTAGAGTTTTCTTACTTGTTTTTTTTTTTTTTTTTTTTTTTTTTTTTTGATTTGGCCATGTTTAAGTTTCTGGAACATTCTATTTAACGAGAGAGCTTGTTGATGAAGCAGGAAGTGAGGAAACCAGAAGACGGAAGTATTTCGACTTCAGTTTGTTTTTGATTTGATTCAATTTAAATAGATTGACTCTGACAGTCTCATGGAACTTAATTGCTGTTAGGTTTGAATAGTTAAATGGTAAATTTAAAACTAATTTGAATCATGACTTAAACTAGCAATTAATTTTATTAACTGTAATTTTTGTTAAATATTAAGTTTGGTTTTTTGCTTAGATGAATATTGGGGCGAATATAAACTTAAAGCAAGAAGAGAAATGTAAATTAAAGGAATAATAGACTATAGAAACTGAAAAAATTGTCCATATCAATATAGCTGAACTACTTAGACTTTCTTTTGGTACTCCTACAATACATTCTCTAAAAAACATGGTTAGTTCTTCTTTCTCTCTAATTTATGTTAAATATTAATTAATATTAATATTAGATACAACATTGCTTTCCATTCGTTTATTAACTTTTCTTTACCAGATTATTTGTCTTAGTCAATTGGCCAGGCAGCTGATTTCGTGGCTATTAAATTGAATTGAAAATTTGCTCAAGTCCACAAAGTTGTCGTCGCATCGTCAGCGACGCGCCATCAGATGATTTATTATTATTAACGCCAGAAAAGTTTTCCTTTTGCCCGGCCAAATGATTAAAAAACAAAATCCAGTGTCCGAGAAGCTCTTGAGCTCAGAAACTACTTGCAGCGCGTTGCACGCGTCGCTTCTTCAGCTGGCCCGAAACTTGTGCTTTTGTGTGCCTTTATCATTGCTTTCCTGCGAGTTTCTATGTTAAATTGTGTGAACTTTTTTCAGACAACTGCCGGGACGACACTTTATCATGTCTCAGTGCTGTCGCTGACCGCTTTTCACAAATTGAAATGTGTCCGCGGCAGTCAAGAGTAAATGAGCCAAAACGAAGCCGCAGTCACAGCGGGTCGCAGCTGTTTCCCTTCAGCGCGCCCTCCCTTCTCTTGCACTACAATGCTGGACAAATCCCCTACAAAGAAAATATATTGTAAGGATTGGCCGCTTTTGATTATTTTGCCCTGTAGCCACACACAGGATGGGCGAGCAACACTAGGCGCCTATATAAACATCACTCTACAATTCGGAAATTTTTAACTTTGCGGATGACATTTACATTCTTGATCAGAAATATTCAATTATATATTTTTACTATTGAAATATATAGAGGGCATCTTCTAGTCGAACATTTGACATTGGTTCACTTACTCTTATATTGGAGAGTACGCTTTTATTTATATAACTCTAAGAACATCAAATTATTATCTAAGATTTTTGTGTGTCTTTTGACAAAGCCTTGTTTTGGGATTAGGAATAAAAATCTAAGTCTATAAATAGAATATGAATAAAATAATTGGAGTTTTTGTCTGGTTTTGAATGCATTTATTATTACTAATTGCAGTTTGGGTCCAGGGTATCACTTCGTCCATTCTAAGTGCGCTACGCTCCTTTTTTTCAATTTTGTATTTGACATCTGAAAGTTGTTTCTTGACCGCATTTGTCAAATATTAGGCTTAAGTGATTTTTGACAGCTGAACCTGAACCTATTTTATTTTATATCTAGCGAAATATTTTCTGCTCCGTTTAGGGGTAATTTGTGTCCCCCTGAAGGTCAATGCGGCGTATGCGTAATTTTCTACAGAAACTTTTAAGCCATGGAAAAATTCCATTTTCTGTGTGAATTTAACCATAATTTTCTTTTTGTTATTCGCCATCAGCAAAATGTTAAGGATTTTTTAGGAAAGTTAGAAAGTTTTGCCTGCATATTACAATGGCTGAGTATTGCGGATCATTTAGCAATGATTTTTTCCTTCATAAGAAATTTTCTATGAATTCGAAAGCAAGTGAAAGTTTTGCATTGAATTGTTCTGCATTTTTAACTAATATTGAGAGGATAATTTCGTTTATTTAACTACAAATCTAAAATAAAAATATTATCTGATGGAACTTATATTTGCATTATCGATGTCTATATATTATATAATACATTTTTATTATTATATTATTATATTGAATAGACACCGAAGCTATTGGACCCATATGAACATTTTTTTAGAATTAGAATCTCACATTATCTTTGATGAACTTAGGTGATAGTTCTTAAAAAGCGTTCGGGATCTATTTGAAAATTTCGATAATATATTTAATTAAAAATGTGAAGAAATATGAACTAAAAATAAAGTTTATTATTGTAAATTGTAAAAAAAAATAAATATTTTACTTTTAATAACTGTCGGAGATAAAATTATTATTGGGATAGAGCGTCTTATCGATGTTTATTTATATCTTTGTTAAAAACATTGTTATATGATTTGTTTGAGAGATACACTAATGCATCTATAATGTATTTTAAAGGGTTCATCATTTATTCTTAGTAAATTTAAATATTCCATTGATTTTTGGATAAATAAAAGATAAATATGAATATTTAACACAAAAATTTAATGACGAACTGAATAATTCAAAATAGTTATATACCAAAATTTAAGGCGAGTTGTTCCCTAAAGCGTCTAGTTCTCTTAAGATCAGTAAAAATCGTGTAAAATAGTGTGCGATGATTGATGATAAATGATATTAAAAGTTAACATAGTCTAGCTCACGGCGCAACCTCAAAGTGAGCCGTAGCTTGCCGAGCTCCTTGTCATATTTGGCCTGGCATCGATCCACGTCTACGGGGTGGGGCAGCGGGAGCTTAAGTCTATACAGGGTTGTGCCCAGGTCCAGCTCCTGCTCGTGAAGCGTTAGGCTCATTTTGTCAACAGCCATTTGCTCGCCGGGCAACGCAATCTCAAGGACGAGATCTTCACAGCTGGCCGAGGCTGCCGTGCGTTGGCCCATCTGAATGTAAGAGAGTACAGCTTAACAGACGCTGCAAGGAGGCAGACGGATGTCGCAAAAGGGGTTTGTGCTGACCTGCAGGAAGACGTCCTCTGTGCCAACGGCCTGCCGGTAGGTCATCGTGTACTCCGGGCACTTCCGCGACTCCAAAATGTCGGCATCCTCCCGCTCCTGCGCCTCCTGCCACTCCTCCAGTGTGTTGGGCTGCGCCTTCACGGGCTCGACCAACGGCGTTGCCACCAGGTTCACCTTACTCTTTGCACGCGCCTTGGACGTATCACCGGGCGCCGGAGGTCCGATGCTGCCGGGTGCTGAGTGTGTGAGTGGATGGGTCATATGAAGACTCTGTTGTTGTGACGCTCCATTTACTCACTCTGCTTCCTCACCACCAGTGATTCCTCATCCTCGCTACTGCTGCTGCCGCCCTCGACTCCACCCCGCCTACGCGTGGGACACAGCAAACTTTGCAGCTGTCGCAGCTGGTCGGGATTGTCGAACAGCGACATCGCTTACAATTATTATTATTTACTTCAATACTTTTATTCGAAAGTAAATTATTTTATTTTTTAGTCAGCGGCTTTCACGTCTTTACAGCTCAGAGCTTGTTTAAGGAATGAATAAATACTGTACGGACTGTGCTCGAAATCGATTTGATTTGAAACCTGTAGAAGTTGCTAGGTTGCTAGGCCTACTTATCGGCAGAACTCGGGTTGCCAAGGTCGTTTACGGGCCACGGAGCAGCTGCAACTTGTTTATTATGTTGTCCAGGCAACGGACCCAATAAGGGCGTGCAACTGAAAAGGTACTCGATTGTAATCCATATTAGCCATAGATGGGATCACTGCTGACGGCCGGTTCATTCGATGCCTTGCCATAAGACAAAGTAAACACGAATAATTCACAGCTGGCCGAAAACTTTGTTTTGTCAGTTTAAATGAAATAATAACAAGTTTTTGCATAAAAAAATAAGGCCTGGAGATATCAAATGTATTTGGGTATCAGCATATCAATCAATACGTTTTGAATACCTTTCTAGATCCGAAATTCAATTTCAACATAATTTTCCACAATTTTGCCGCTTTTAGCCCAACCTAAGGCTACGTTCATAATTCACTGTCAAGGATAAGCAATGGCAGCATCCACTTTGCGCCCCTCGTGGCCTCCACTTAGGCATTTCAATTAAAAACTTGGTGCCATTCAGGAAACTTTTTGCTATGCCTGGCTCCCGGGGCACTCGACAACTAGTCCAAAAATTAACTTTCACAAGTCGCAAAAATTATGACACTTGTCAAAAACAATTGTTTTGTAAATTGTAAATTATTTTTGTGAATTCAGATTATTGCTGACCTTCAATGGGTCGCCATGGCCGGCCGTAAAGCAACGACTTGCCCTAATTGGGGCCAAATGTAAATCGCCTGAGCGAAAGCACAAATGCAAAAACGTGGCCGTGTGTTAAATGTAAACAACATGACTTTCACACTGAAAACACGCAGCCAGCGACAGCCAGGGATCCACATATAGCTGCATGGGGTCTGAGCCCCCGGATGGCAGCTGAATGTAGAAGGATTTCCGTGCTGTCCATTTCATCTACTGCTGCTGATGTTTTTCATCTGTGTGGATCGCGTGCGTTTAATTTGTTCAACATCCAGTTCCGCATTGCACAAAACTGGAAAATAAAAACATAGTAGACTGTGCAATGCTCGCTTAAAACTAAATCAGCTACAAAACTGCCAGATATTTGGAGTTACGATATTCACAAAATTCTTTGATTGAATTTTAGAGACTCTGCAGATATCGGCTATATCTTTGTGGAAATCATATACATATACATATAAGAGAATATATTCCAAGTATCAAATTTGAAGCTTAATTTAATAAAACCAATATACTCTTCTAATATCCTTTTGGCTATGCAAAATATGTCGGATTGGCTGCTAACCACTGGACAAGCGAAAATAGTTTTACCTGAAAATTCTTCTATATGTCCCAGTTAGCAAGAGACCGTGTAAGTCACTTTGCATGAGCTGAACGACATGTTACCCCTTAAAATTAGCAAACCTTATTTATTATTTTTATTTATTATTTTTGAAAGGATTTTTTACACTTTTTATTTGCTTATATATTTTTAATATTATTTAAATTTATTTCAGACTTGGCTAAATTTCTTTAGCTTAATTTTATTATATATATTTTGAAAAATAACATAAAATATATCCTTCAAAATATGTATATTTATATTTATTATATTTATAGTTTATATACATTTTTTTAAATTATTTTATTTTTTAATTTATTTTTAATTTTAAGTTTCATAAGACTTCAAAATATATTACCTCTCAAAAACATATTATTTTAAATCTTTTTTTTTAATATGAATTATAATTTAATTAAAATATATTTTAAAATTTTAAACAATATTTTTTTTTTATATATTTCTTGCATACCAATTTTTAAAAATATTACGACCGACAGAATATAGACATTTAAAAAACATTATTTTAAATATTAAAAAATTTTCAATATACATACATTTTATACATCAATATATTTTTGTACCCTGAACCCATTGAAAATGTGAAATCAGGGTATAATGGTTTTTTTTTTTTTAAATGTATGTAACAGGCAGAAGGACACCTTGTGGACCCCACAAAGTATAAATATTCGTAATCAGGGCAACGAGCTGAGTCGATTTATTCCTGCCCGTCTGTCTTTCCGTCTGTTCGCCCGCCCGTCCGTCTGTCCGTATGTTTAAACACGTTGATCTCAGCAACTAGGTAATCTAAAGACTTAATTTTTTTTGCACTCGCAGGTCAAGTTTGCTACGTATGATCGATGACTGCATATTTTTTATGTAATGTTATCCATTTTAAACCTAATCGGAAATATTATACATCCCACATCTTTAGACTTGAAGCGTCAAAATTTTGCACATTAATTCGTGTGAATATTATGTAATTTTGATTTTTGTTACATTTTTGACACCGGTTCCAAATTTCACAAAAAACCCCCATTGAAGGTCTGCTACAATTATAACCAACGATTATGAATAAGAATGCGTGTGCATTTTCATAAAATGGTAAAATTCAATAGAATCGTATGCTGAAAGTTTTATGAAATTCCGTTAAATCAGTCCCAATCTATTAAACAAAACGCGTGGCAAATTATCACACGCACATGGCAAGCAGCGACGCGCAGCAAACAAAAATATTTACATTCACACATACATTGAAACGGGCAAGCGCGTCTGCTATGCGTGTGCAAGTAATCACATAGCGCTCAGCGCAATTCTTTTTAGAAACATAAACAATTTCGATTCAGCTCAGAAAGCAATATAATATGCTTCCATCCCTTTAATGCAATCATAACTTCATAATGTAAACAACTTTCTATATGAAATTCAAAGCCACTTTAAAGCAATCCAGCTTCAATATAAACACAATAGCAAGAATCAATGCGCTGCAGTTAAAGTAAACATTTAATAAGCTTTTGAGCTTTTAAGAAGCTTCAGCATAAACATAGCAGCCTTGCAGCATAAGAGCAATTATTGTACTCAGTTATAGATTCGATTCTGAATAGAACGGTGGATCCCTAGATCCACAACAAAAAATTTTTTTTATCATTTGTTCTGTATAACAGATTAATTGGCGCCCGAGCGGCTCACGTCGAATATTTCACATCTCTCAAGTGAAAACGTGAGTGTTAAATCAACCAAAATTCAGAATTGATAAGGCGAATTAAAAAAACGCAAGCTAGTTCTTAAACTGTATAAAAACTCTGTGCTGTGTATCAAAAAATTGCCTTTAAAAGGAAAAAGTGCATATAAACTCAGTGCAGTTCATCCATTTTTTCCCAATTGAGGAAAACAGAGTAAAAACTCTGAGCCGTGTATTAAAAAATATTGTTTTCCTATAAGAATATATATATAATACTACATAAAAACTCAGTGCAGTTCAAAAAACGAAATCCCAATAAAAAGAAAAATAGAGTAATAACTCTGAGCTGTGAATAAAAAATGTTCTTTTAAAAAAGAAAAAACAAAGCCAAAACTAAGTACAGTGCACCAAACTATTCATATAAAAGAAATCAAATTGTCTCAATCACCAAAATATACAACAATAAAAATTTTAAAATACAGTGATAAAAACAAAAACAAACAACACAAATATAAGCAAGAATGAAGACCCTAACCAAATTAATTGAAGCAAATATTCATCCAGCCAAGAAGGAAGACCCCTACCCATCAAGGAAATTTGAACATGTGAGCCATCATCAAACTCTTTATAAAATTTTTATATAAATCATACTTCAATTTCAATTGGAATTTATTTCACTCGTTGTTATAATTACAGATTTTTTCGTGAATGGAATATTACAATAATTTAAGAGTTTAGACTAGTTCTTAGTCTTAGCCTTTTCTACTTCGATATTTATTTCGAAATATGACATATGGCATATAAGATGACATAATTATTTGGGGGGAAAATCAAAGAAATAGAAAACCCCAATGTTATTTATTACAAGCTAACTTAAACACTAAATAATATAAATCATACTTAATATACTAAGATACAATTTATATATTTAAAACATTGTAAAACACCAGTAGTATATATAAATCTGGATAGCCTTGTTGAAACTTTCGATAAATTAGAAATAAATATAAACAAACCCAAAATGAATAATAATAGTATAACTACGGACTTAATAACACAATTAATAGCTAATCAAACTTGGGCAGTCCAACAGCAGATAGAGGAGCTTAAGTCTCAAATTAAGCGTTCTGTTAGTAATGAGAAGGAATATACAGCGACACGAATAAATGACACAATCAGATGTGAGGAATCATTTGACGTAGCTAAATCTCCATCAGAATTTACAGGTAGTTACAATGCATATGTAAGTTGTCGAGAAGCCGCTTGCGGTGCGATGCGATTATACAAAGACGGAAGTCGAAAATATGTAGGAACGCTTACGATATTAAGAAATACAATCACAGGCAGAGCTAATGATACTCTAACAAATCATGGAACAGTCTTGAATTTCGAAGCGATACTCTCTACACTAACTAGATTTCGCTTATAGTGCCAAACGCCCTGTACACATTATTGAACAGGAGTTAAGTATTCTACGCCAAGTCAGCATGACTGTTTTAGGTTGTTGATTAAATTGTGTTATTATATTCATTAAATGCCCTGAATATGACGTCGGAGTGATTAATTATATTGAATTCTTCCTGAATACAGCGAGAAATTTCTATCAGTGTTGAATGGACTCTTTCTACTTGACCATTACTTAGACTGCGTCTGGTATCTGCATAGTAAATAGTTATACCTGAGCGAGACATAGCTGATTTAAATTGAGCTGACGTAAAACTAGGTTCGTTATACATCATTATGGATTTGGCGAATGGAAAAATTTGAATTAGCTCTAATATTTGATTTGCCAGATCGGATTTGTTATTGATTTCTTTATTGACTAGGATTTTTGAATGTGAACAAGTAATAAATCATAAATTTTAAGCATTAAATATAACAATATTTAACTGTTCGCCCTCTCTTTCTGGAAAAGGTGCTTTGGAAACAGATATTTGTTTCGGATTTTTATCATATTTATGTTTGTTACAAATTTCACAATTTTGTACGCGTTGTTCAAGATTTTTGTATAATGTTGGCCAATAATAGTATTTAAGGATTTGTTTAAGGTTTTATCAAAACATCTATGAACGCGAATTACGTATTTCTTTAAGAAGTGAAATACACGTTCTTTACTGGTGATATAAAATACAGCCGAACTCTTATTAAATTCAAAGGGATCTTTTATCTCATTCTTGGTGACAATTATTTGTGCTTACAATATAGGATATACTGGGCTAAAGTATGTTTGTATTATGCAGTTGGGCTGTGACAATCATTTATGTTTACAGTATTGGAAATTCTCTTTGAGTTAAGTGGATTGCAAAAAGTGTCCACAGCTATTATGACACTTCTGGTCTTGAATTTTTTAACTCTTATGACACTTATGGTTAATGGATTTTCTACATTAAAGAAGATTGTAAGCCTTTCGTGTCAACTATAGTTATTGGAAGTGATGCTACTGGTGTGGTGTCAGCTGACACTGTGGAAAGTGATGCTGATGGCATTACTCGCGAGCTTGTGTTTCTTTTATGATAATTTTTTGATCGTTTCTGTTTTCTATGTTTTGAACAAACTTTCTTGTGAATAGGAATTTATTAGTAATAGTTTCTTTCAGTGTATTTTGAATTTAATATAAGTCTTCTAGAGTGAAATTCTTTAAGTATGCTTATTAAGTTATTTACTGTGTTGTATTCTAATATATGTCTTATTTTTTTTAAAGGTTTAATTAATTAATTGTAATTCTATTTTTTAAACAAGTTAATGTTATTTAAATTGGTTTAATGGCTTATTAGTTTCTTCAAATACGAGTTCATAACTACTATCGGCTTAATGCACAGTTTCATTGTTAACGAATCTTTATTTTCGGACATATGATCATCTTCATTAGAAATATTGTTTATTACTACTCTTGATGAAGCGGCTGCAATAACATTAGTTGTTCCAGACTTGTAAGATATAGTAGGAGAAAACTCCTCTATAAAGGCGTGCCATCTTTTCAGCTTAGAGTTTGGATTTCGTGCAGAAATCGCGAATGAGAGGTTGATGGTCAGTTTGAATTTGTTAGTATGAATTCTCCTGAATTCTTTTTAAATTAATATTAATATTTTGCCTTTTGCAACGTATGTAAATAATAAAACATATAAAAATGATTAAAAAGATTAACATAATGCTATTTGTTACTTTTTTCCATATTTGAATTCTGTGATTTCTTTTAAATTTTCAAAGTTTTTTATTGTTAAATGATCGAAATTAATAGTGTTTTTGTAAGTTTGATTCAATAATTTTGTGGAATAAAAATATTTTTCATAAAATTCTATTTTTTCATTAGAAAAGTTTCTTATAGAATTTTTATTTTACAATTTCCAAATTGTATGAGGTTATTTCCATTTAATATAATATTTCTTTCGTCACAATTTTGATGTAGCTTTTCTTTTCTTGCATTTTTTATTATTATTGTGTCGTCAACTATTTCTTCAATACTTGTGAAGTTATTAAATATAAATTTACAACTGTTGGTAATAGTGCAACTTTTACTTATTTAGTCATTGTATAGGATTTTCATTAAGGTTTTTTTATTTTGATCATTTATGCTTGTCAGTGTTTCGTTAATGATTATTCGGACGTGCTCAATTGTTTCTGCTAAACTATGTATTGTGTCGTTGAAATGTGAATTTATAATTATTTGTTGGTTCATGTTGTTTATGATGTTATGGTTATTCAATTCAATTATATCAAGGTGTTCTAATATACTTATAGTAGATTCAGTATCTACTAAAATTAGAAAAGTATCCCCCTCTATAGTTCCCCTAATGAAAACATTTCTTTTGTCCGAGGCTAGTTGGTGAAAAACTCTTCCTGTTTATTTTCGTAATTTGAATTATTATTTACTTCTTCATCATTTAAATTAATGTACACTCATTGCTTCTGGTTGTGGTTGTTGATAATTTTGTTGAACGTTCTGACTTATTTGTCTATTAAATTTTGATTTTGTCTTATGTTTTGGCTTTGTTGTTGTCTGTTAAGATTTTGGTATTGTCCTACGTTCTGACTTTGTTGTTCATTATTTCTAACTATTTAGCTATTCTGTTGTCTGTTTTGTCTTTGGTAATTATTATATTCTTGATTATTTTCGTTCAAATTTCTGTTGTCTGCGTCTTGTCTTGAGCTTTGGTTAAATTGTCTGTTATTGTAATTTGATGAATAATTATTGTGTTTTTTTATTAACACTTTTTTATTCAAATTTCCAAAATTTAGACCAACGAAATTAGAAAGTTCATTCCTTAAATCTGTTATAGTTGTTCTATTTATTAAGGCAATTGCCATCGAACCACATGCTATTTCTTTAACTCTTTGAATGAATAATCCACTTAGAATATCAACTAGTCTACTATTATTTTCAAAGACCGAAAAATCAGTAATTTCCTCAACAAATGTTCTTAATTTGTTATCAAGATCTCTTACGCTTGTTACTCTTAAGTTATTGATTTTCCTAGTTAGTCCCATCTCAAACGATGTTTGCACTCCGTCCAATTTGCTGGTGGATTAATATTAAGCATAGTTCTAGCCTGACCTTGAATTTTGGTGTTGAATATGACAGTGAAGACCTGGTCGTTGTCATCGTACTCCTCCATGATCTGGTCCACTGCAGATACTAATCAATGTAAGGTCCATCCTGTCCATTGAATGTTAATAATTGAATGCATTGCTGCATTTCAAATATATGTTCTTGATTTTCCATTTTTGTTGATTTTTTTTCCTATTTTTGAGTTGTATTATTCATTTATTTTAATTGAATTTTATTAATTGTTTCGTTTGTTTGGATAATATATTTGTTGTTGTTGTTAACAGTCAATTCTTTTAATTTTGTTCACTTTTATAAGATTTCACAAAACCTTTTTGATTAACTAACTAACTAACTCCGATTTCTAGTTTTGCTCACTTTTATAAGATTTCACAAAAACTCTTCAAATTATGTTACTCCGATCCTACCGCCTGCGCCAATGATGTATTTTCTTTAATCAGTTCAATACATGTTCTTTATTTGTTATAATAGAACTCAACTCTTATTCAATACTAAGACAATTGTTTGTGTTTACAATATTGGGTATGCTGAGCTAAAGTTTTCTTGTCTTGGATTTTATAAATCTTATTAATGCATTTTCTACATTAAGTAAAATTGCAAACCTTTTGTGTCAACTATTGTTATTGGAAATGATCCTGCTGGTATGGTGTCAGCTGACACTTTGGGAAGTGATGCTGATGGCATATCTTGCGTGCATTTCAGCATATTCTAAGCAGTACAATTGCGATTGATCTGCTTCTTTAACTTCTTCAGTTTTGTATTTGTCAAATGTCGCCCTTGTAGTGATCTACTTTGGGATTTGCCAATAAACACTCAGTGACGACGGCGTAACTTTTTTTTATTTTTTTTTTTAATTTATAAATATGCACTTTAACGTTACATATGTAGTAAATAGATTTTTTTAGATTTTATTTTTTTTTATTTAATTTAATTATTTATTTATTTTTTATTGTCATATATTCTTGTTGAATAAAATGAAAAAAAAAAAAAATTATTTTTGATAAATTTTATGTTAAGCAAGCTATATAGTAAAATAATTAAAATATGCAGATCGGATGGGGTACGGGATATGTCCTAGTCGGGCACCCCCGACTAGAGCTTCCTTACTTGTTCTGTTATAAATATTGAAAAAAAAGATTATTGTAACTCAAAGTATTGGAAAGTAAACTTCCTAACTCTAATGGACTCAACAATTAGACTATAATGAACACGTAAAGCATCCATTGGTATTTTAATCTTAATCCAAACTTGATTAATTAACATCAATTCAATGAATTTTCTAATTGATTTAAATGGAAGGCAAAAGTTAAGCCACTGTGCAAACATCACGTAACTGAGATTTAACCTTGTTTTGGTCCATCAACCATGACTTTTGTTTTTCAGATGTTCCTCTGTCTTTCTCTCTCTGTCTCACTCACACTCACTCACTCACCTTCTCTGGGGCTCCTCTGTCGAGGTCCCAGCTGACGCCCATCCGCATGAGACAATGGGGAACTGCATGAATACCCGTACATGTGTAACTGTGTTTTGGTCCAACATTTCAATGCATCGGAGGGGGGGTTAACGGGGCGGGGAGACCTTTCTTTGTATGTATGTATGTATATATGTATATGTATGTACGAATGTATGTGTGTGTATGCATGTATGCTGTCATATACAAGAGGCAGGCCCCAAAATGGATTTTCGGTACAGTCGAATGCCACGTAGCGTCACATGGCAGCACGCAGTGAAAGTGGAAGTCGAAGTGAAAGTGGCGCCTCAACGCCCCTTAAAGCAGCTGCTACACATTTTCGGGCATTTTTCTCTCCTCCTCGCCTCCTCTTCTTCATTTTTTTGGCTGCTCCTGTGAATATGATTTGTGTGCTAAAAGTGCTCCAGCTGCCATATTTTTTTTTCGTGTTTGTTGCTTGTTGGCGCAGATTCCAAACAGGGAATATGTATAAAACGAGTGTTTAGAGGAGACTGAGGCTACATAAAACGTAATTAAGAAGGCATTAAGTATCATGCATAAATCATTGAAAACTTGCACATTTACGCCGTTTTCTGTTGATGTGGCGCGCGGGGATGAGGGCTCCGGCGCTGGATGCTGATTCTGTTATCACATGTGGGCGGGAGTGAGTGCGAGTGGGACTTATACAGAGAGCTGAAGGTGGGCGCTGTGCCTTTATAGTCGCCCATTACTGATAATTGGATGTTGCCGAAGCGTACAAAAAAAATTGTGGTGTGGCGGCCAAGTCTCCCCATCATAGATCTGGGTCTGCTGATTGCATTTTCGGGCGACACAGAGTCGCACAACTTTTGGCAAAAAGGAGAACTACTTCCGGCCTCCGAGAATTCGCTCTGCTCATTTTGTGTAAATGTAAATGTGTCTTTTGCAAAAAAAAGTTCTGCTTGTTAAATTATTCCCAAAATAATCATAGCAGAAAATAAATTATACTAAAATAAAAACTTAAAAATAATATATTTCACTTGGCAACTTCAGGAGGTCCCCTGATAGATATTCTGTATCAAACATTGAATAGGTTAGGTGTAAGAGAAAATAGATTTATTGTGTTGATGCAGTACAAAATACGACATACAATATTCAGCATACGATTCGTATTTTATTTATCATTTTTAAATAAGTTACAAAATATACGATATACAATATTCTAAACCTGAAATGCATATTCCGATCATTAATAAACGATATTCTCCACCAAATTTAAAACATACAACGTACAATATACGATATATAATATACGCATTCGACATATGATCTAAGATATAAAACACCCAATACAAGATTAAAGGAATTCCTTATACGATACGACAAATGCCATAAAATATTCGATGTACGACATTTAATATTCGATACTTGATATACATTTAACGAGAAAATAAAAGCGCTATACAACATATATAGAATTTAGTCAATTATAGACGTCGCATATCGTGATTTGCATTGTTGGCCATAATCAATATTCGTGATATATGATTGGTGTGGATAGCTCAAATCACTATGTGGGATATACGATTAAAGATGTACGATATTCAACATACAAAACAATCATAATACAATTATGCTCTTTCTTTACTCAGTCCCATAGTTTCTTTTCACACTATTCATTGGTTTGTATATTGCATAAGCTTACAATTCATTAATATTCAAGAACCAAATTATGGACAGTTAATTCAATCTTACAACAAAATTTTTTAAGCAAATTGTGGAAGTAGTTTTGCCTGTTCAATTGGTTCAACTTTGTTTTGAAATTCTTACGCCAGTAACATCTGCTTACACACAATCAACATACACAACTGCCCTTTTCAACAGGGTATTAAACTCATGCAGGATAAATACGGTAGCCTTATATTTGAGTTTGTGCAGTCATGCGACGCAAACCAGCGAAGAGAACAAACAAAATGAAAAACGGGAAATAGGAATAAAAATAAAAATAAACATGTAGAACTAAACAGGCTAAGTTAGCTGTAAGCCAGCCATAAGAGACATATCCAAAAATTGTATCTAGCAAAAAAAGAACAACCGAAAAACAAACTCAAAACGAGCGTGCTCCACTTCACGGAGCGCACATTTTAAAGTCCATTCGAGCATTAAAAATCTCGAAAACAACAAAAACCAACAGCAACAGCAACAGCAACGGCAACAACAAAGAGAATGGTGCAGCAGCAGAGGCTCGGCCGAGATTTAAGCCGTAAAGGTTTTCCGACCACAAAACCGCCATGCCCACGGCCATTGCCACATCGGCCATAAAGCGTGAGTCAAAGCTCTGCAAAAGCGCTCAACGGCAGCCGAAGCAGCGTGCGAGCGAGATGAAAACAGGCAGTTGAGAGAGCCGAGCGCTGAGCGAAACTGTTGTCAGCTGTTGAGTCGTTGGGGTAAGCCACGTGCGGAAGCTTTCTACTTGCATTGCGACTGTTTGTAAACAAGTTGAAAGCTCGACAACAGCTGTTTGTAACTGCGTGTCACAGTGGGCTGAGTGTGAGCGAAAATAGATTAAAATAGAGATTCGTTGAGCTTGAGTTCATTAACTAATATTAATTGGTAAAAATAATTCATAACAAATAACACAAATTTATAAACTATATTGATAATAATAATTAGTAAATTGCATCTTAAGTTATTCTCTTTGTATTATTAAATAATAATAATATTCTCTTTGCATTTTACTTCGGGTCAACAACGATTACAATGATTCACATTGGTGCTGCGAAATGAAAGTGAAATGAGCTCTGATCGAAGTAGAGCGTGAAATACAGTGTGATATTGATTGAAATTGTTAATGACAATTATCTAATATAGACAATGGACAAATATTAATTCAATTATCAAAGGCAACGAGCGAACGTAAATGAAATCAACTTCAAAGACTCCAATTAAGTCCAAGCTCGTGCAATTTGGGGCCAATTCGAGTCATAAAACACAAATCGCAGCCGCGCGACGACAAGGCACGCGCGTCGCTGTTCGCGATTGCCAAACTGATTGGAATACTTAAATATGTAGAGCTATCTGTGAAATGGAAAGCTGCTGCCGTCCGCATCAAGGGTCTGGAAAGAGAGTTGAGTTGGCCACTAACCTTTCGTGTTCCTCTGGCCCCTCGGTACTGCCGCCGTCTTCCTCTTCCTGCGCCACTGGGTGCGCTCCGTTTCATTGCCAAATAAGTTCTCGACGCTGCTGTCGCTGCCGCTGTCGCTGTTGCTGCTTTGGAGACTCTCCACATCGGAACTGTCACTTGAGTTCAAGTCTTTCTGCAATTTGCCCGCTTCAGCGTCGCGCTGTCGCAGCGGTCGATAGTCGCTGGCGTCGCTGCTGCCGGCGCTGCTCTTGAAGCGCTCGCGAAATGATTTATAGAGGCCGGCGCCGACGCTGGCAATGCGGCCATGGATGGCAGCCGTCGCTGCTGCACTGCGTCTGCCCTGGCTGCGCCGCTTGCTCGCCTTCTGCCGTGCACTCAGCCGCGATGCATCGAGCGCGCTCACCGCCACGCTCGCTGACTGCGCAGCCGTCACTTCAAGAAAGGCACTCATGTTTGGACTATGAATAATGATAATGCTCTTGATTCCCAGTTATGCAATGGATGTTGTTGCTATTGCTGTTATTATTATTATTGTTGTTGTTGTTGTTGTTGTTGTTGTTGTTGCTGGAGCCACTCTTTGTCGTTGGCATTGCTGAGACCGCTTAGAGATTCGCTTTATGCACTCCTGAGTTTTCCAACCAATTACGAGTGTTTTCTACGATTTCTGTTTGTATCTGCCAAGAGAAGTGGGCGAAAATTTGCATGTGTTGCATTAATTAGGAAATTCGATAGGTGCGCCTACGGGTTTCCATGTCTTTGACATGGATTGTTGACTTTATAGCGTATATGCGTTAGCAACGGGGAAGCGGACCGGAGAATAGGCCTAGAACATGCTATGAAAAGTTGCGGGAAATGAGCCAGTCCTAGGCGAGCGAAATGCTTTCAAATTGCAGCAAATTTGCTGCTCAGTGGATGTCTAAAGATTCGATCTACACTGTAATTATTAGAGTTCTTTTCGAGCAAAGTGGAGTATATATGTACATATGGTGGATCTATGAAAAATATGGATTTTAATAGAACAGAATTGGAAAGTTTTCCATTTGAATACATTGGAATATAAAATAAATCACAAGTATTGAAATGATATCGATCTGACAAATTTAAACTGTTAAAGATTTGTCTAACATTTAAGATTAACATTTGTTTGTATTTTTATATTTAATTATATACAATATGTTATATACAATATTTTAAAATAGGCGATAAGCATAGAAATAAAATATAAATATTAGATTATATGTATTCGTATATATAAATATGAAACATGAAAATAATATTAATGAAATGGAACAGAGAAAAGGAAGCTGTTAAAGAATTTATTTATTTTTTACGGTTAACAATATTTTATTTTACCATATATACATATAAATATGTTTAAAATGTTTGTATACATATTTAACTGATCAAAATGCAAACTAAGTGTGTTTATATTATTACATTTTTTTATACAGTTTGTGAGTGATAGGAATGTAAATGAAAACAATCTGATAAAAAGTATATGTATGTATGTAATGTATAATTTATTTTGTTTAATTTTATGATTACTTTCAATTAACTCACAAAGTGAATACAAAAGAGAATTTCAGCATCTACATAACATGAAACAGATCCAAAATTATAAAATCAATTCTTGATTATTACAGTAATTTTAATTTGAAGTCGCCACAGTTAACTTCGATTGAGCTCCGCCGCTCGCCCTCGTCAATTAAATGCGAAAAGTTAAATATTCCGTTTAATATTTTGTTAATTCATGGCTCACTAAAAAAGGCAAAAGAAAATATCAAACGAAAACAGCGGCAAATGAAGTTGCGAATGAAAATGCGAATTTCGCTTGGTTTTCTTTTTGCCCTTGGGCCTCTGCCTGCAAGTGAAAAGCGTCGGAAAACATGAAAGGCACAAATGAGGAGTCAATTGCGAGTACCGATGCCGCGGCCTCCGCATATCGCACACGATGACAAAGGTAAACGAGTTGAGATGTGACAGCAAAACCTTAATCTGGCCAATAGTGAGCGATCAATATGATCAATATATACATCTATATATGTATTAACTGATAACGCATA
This sequence comes from Drosophila meridionalis, assembly GCA_035045145.1. Lineage (NCBI taxonomy): Eukaryota > Metazoa > Arthropoda > Insecta > Diptera > Drosophilidae > Drosophila > Drosophila meridionalis. The sequence goes on from JAWNPG010000023.1 coordinate 1,612,323, forward strand.
TTATCGATTAACTATAATAAAATTAAGTTATTAACGAAGAAGTGACAATTTGGAGTGCGCTAGTCGGAAGTATTGCATTGTCAGGTACGTGGAAGACATTGGCGAGATGATATAACAAAGTAATAAAAAAATGTAAGTTTAAGAAATACCCGTTCTTAAAGTTCGTTTATAGAATGAACACTTAAAAAAATAAATTATTTAGGGCAAATAAACAGAAGGAAACAACTTATAGTTAGGCGCAATCGACTGAGAATCGTTCGTGGACCGAAATCAACACATGAAATTAATATGTTCAGTTTTCTTTTCCTAAACTATTGTAAATGCATCAAATCCAAGTGATAAACAGAAGGAGAGAGAATATACATTCATTTCATAATTTCCATATATTTCATTAGCTATTCAATTTATATTGTTGCAGAAAATTTGTGTTAAAAAAAAAAAAATTAATTAAATTAAAATTGACACAAATCAAAGGCATACAAATTTTTGGATACAAATTTAAAAATATTTTTTTGGGAAAGTATGGATCTTCTTAAATCTCTAAAGGTAGCGATTGCAGTTGATAATAGATTTGTTGTAAAAATACTTTGATTACTGAAAGTAAAGATCGCCCAAAAGAAATAATTTTACTGAATAATTATTTAATAGAAGTTAGAGTTTAAAGTATTTGAAATATTGGAAACATTTGCTCTTGATATCATACGAAGTCTAATATGAGATAGAAAATTAGATAATATACTGCTAATATTTCAAACTCCAATTGCGTTTGATTCAATATTAAATATTAACATATATATGCACATATAAATGTACTTAAATCGTAACAGCACTTATATAATACTGCAGAAGGACGATACTAAATGTGTATCATATGCAAATTAAAAACTCTTATATGAAATATCTTACGAGTCCTAAAATAAATTACAGTCCTTCAGTGCCAGAGCAAAACACCCAGCAAAGGCAATAAAATTAAATTGAGACTTTCAATGTGAATCTAAAACTCGCAAATCGCGATAGCTGGATTCTCTGTTGGCCCAATGTGTGTCAGCTAGTGAGCAGAACGTATTGCCACGCTCAGGAAATGACTATTAAATGGGTTATCGAAATAATCTATTGCCGCATTCGATAAGCATTCAAATTGATTTAAATTCTCGCTGTGTATTGACGTTGTGGGCATAATAAACAAACTTTAAATCGATGCCGCCCAGGCACAGGCACAGGCACAGGCAGCAGCGCAGCTCCAGGAAAAGCCCCAGAGACAGTGCGCCACACGCACGCACACACACGCACACACACGCACACGCACACATGCAGACAGACAGAGTGGGAGACTCTCGCCCGGAGGAGAGACTGCACACCATGGCAAACTGTCACATTAGCATATTGGGAACGCAACGGGCCAACAAAAATGCGACTTGTTCTTTGCTTTGTTGTTCGCCAGTCAAGCGGCGATGCCGTTGACGTTAACGTTGACGTTGACGTGGACGTGGACGTTGACGCTGACTGCGACTTCGCTTACGACGCGTCGACGCCGGCGTCGCAGTCGCCTGCGCAACATTGGCTTGGCCAGCAGATCGTGGCCGAGGCGTTTGCTGCGGTATCAGTCGCTCTGCAGACTTTCGCGTGTGCGGTCGAACCGAAAGAGACTAAACGGAAATCAGAAAAAAGAGTCACGAAAGCCGTTATATCAAGAATACCCAATAAGAAGAAAGACAGGCAGAAAGAAAGAAACGAAAAATTCTGTTGTCTGGGCGCGACTTGTTGACAGTTTGAATTACGCGCTGGGCGAGTGTGAAAAGTGAGAAATAGTCCATACAAAGCGAATTGGATGCATGTGATTAACATAATTAATAAGTGAGCTGAAGGGGCAAAAGCTGAACAAACCAAAATCACAAATCACAAATATCAAGAAGTTATTGTAACGGTAACAAGAGCCGAGCTGAGCCAGCATTTAGCTGCCTCATTAAGCTATCATTGCACGCGCGCAACAACCAGTTAGAGCTGAAGATGCTGCTGCTGCTCCACTTGCATCACTGGCCATTAGCATTGGCCATCGCTTCCTGCATTGTCGCCGCCTCAACAACTACAACAACGCCAAGTGAGGCAACACCAACATCAACAAAGACAACGACGACAGCAACATCATCCTCCATACCTGGCAAATATCAGGCGTATGGCAGCCAGCACCAGCCGAAGAAGCTGCGAGCTGGAATTGGAGCTGCGGGCAACTCCAGTGGCAGTGAACCAGTAAACCAGTTCCGGCAAAATCCGATCAAGAATTGGTTTGGCGTCTTCAATCGCAATAATTCGCCACCGGCTCACGACCAAACGGCGACATGTTCCTGCAGGTGGGTACAGGTGAAACAGCAACAGTTCCACTCCTGATTGCAACTGACGGCATCCAGTTAGCCGAGTTAGTTAGCCAACTACATTTTATTGGGTGTCACTGTCACGGCATACAAATCGCGCTTACAGTTAAAGATACGACTGCACGCGATCTGCGCGCCTTTCCGTGCCAGATCTTCTCGAGCTTCAGGAAATGCCATTTGTTATTAATATTTATGAAGGCGGCACACTTGCCACACACTGTGGCACCTAGTCCGCATATATGGAACTGCAAGTTCAATAGGTGGCCATAATGGGGCCGACTCAGGGCCAGAAGCAGCCACAATAAATTATGCATAATTGTCTTAACGGCAGACATTCTATTTTCAGTATTGACCAGTTTCGAGGTATACTTATTTTTAGAACTTAGGAAGATCTCGTTAATAAATTAGCAAAAGCAATTAGATTTTAAGAGTTCTTACTAGAATTTCAAAGAACTTAAATTATAAATTAAAACTATAATCTAAAGTTTCTTTCAAATAATGCCAAATATAAAAGTTTCCTATAAATCTTAAATTAAAACTAACTCTTTTTAAATTTTACTTACAATTATATATAAACTTAAACAAAAATGTTTGTATAGTTTTTATTATAGCTATCAATTAAATGAAAATTTGCATATTAAGTCTCTTGAATATAAAGTTTTAATTATAGCTCTCAATTTGGAATACAATTATCATATTACTCTTCTGAAGCTCTCTCCTTGAGTTTAAACTCAATTCAAATTATTAGTAAACATAAGCTTGGTAGTAAGCTAAATACAGTGCTAACGGTGTATTTAAATTTTTATATAATTTTAAAATTTATATAATTACTCATTTTTCATTTTCATTAAAAAACAATTTTTTTTTTCTTAGTGTTTTGTTTGTTTAATAACACAATACTTTTCTGATGATTAGCCATTAGTTGACTTATTTTTATTATCTTTATTCAATAATAAACGAAAACTACTTTACTCCATGAGATCCACAGAAAAAGTGAACTTTACAGATATTAGCGAGAAACACTAACCATAAACACTTAATATCACAGATCCAATCGATACATGCTTAGCGTATAAACATTACACTTTACAACTTCTTTATACTTTCATTAAAATCAATTCATATTTATTAATTTAATTTAAATTCGACCTAATATATGACAGCTTAATTTGTGTTTAGTTCAGTTCATGATCGGAACTAGTGTGTGTGCCGAGTGCAATTAGCGAGAACTAGAAAGCCGAACCCTAGAGCTGCCTGCAGCGTCAATTGGAAAGTAATTTTCGAATACTAATTAGACACTTATAGAGCTTAATCATCCAGAGACTACAAAGACTAAATGATTTTAGGTTTTGATAATGGGAGCAGCAATGAAAAGAGTCTTTGCCTTTCTAAATAATGGCTTAAGCTTTTATGGCTTTCCATTTCACGCGTCACACTTGAAATTGAACTCAGAACTTTTCGCAGTTCCGCACTTGGTTACTTTGTGAGGCATACTCGAGACGGGCTCCACCTTTGTGGCGCAGCTACGCAGTTCTTGACTCTGAAGATGTCGATTTGAAAGGCATTCCTGAGATGCCTGCAAAGTGCAAATTGCACTGCCTCTGGCACTGTGTGCTGCCAATGGGGATTTGCAATGGGCTTTAGGCATTGCCATTGAGATTGCCATTGGCATTGCCATTGGCGTTGGCATTTTGAAGTACCCCAGGGTATTGATGGAGTCGAAACTGTTTGCATGAATGCAGAGACACTTCACTTCAGGGAGTTCGGAGGAATGCGTTTGTCGGCACTCCCTGCTTAGGAATTTTAACGATCAACTGAACTTTTCCAAGAGACTTGACTAGCTCGAATTAGGTTAGGTCAGTTTCCATGCCCAACACATGGCCAGACCGTAAAGGGAACTCTCTGCCAGATTTTCACTTTTACTTTAGAGTATATCTAAATTTATGGCTATTAAAGCGTAAAGCTGCCTGTTTTTCTTTTAGTAAACGTTTTTTGCTTTTACCTCAAAGAGCGAATAAATCCCATTTCTTAGTCACATTGACAAAAGTCTGCTTCTTTTTCTGTGCTAGCGTTATAAAACTTTGATTTCATAAGCCGAAAACCCGTTATATAAATTCTGCTTTTGTATCTTTTATATTTATTTTTACTTTTTTTTTGCATATCAATTGAAATGGGTCTGATTAGCATAAGTTTTGATAAGAGCCTTACTTGCTTTAAATATTTCTGTTTTTGTGTTTATATACTGAGATATGGTTGAGATATATATATCAGAGATAAATTCGTGTTTATATATGTATATGTATAAATGTATATATAATATACATGTACCAGGTAAGGCCCATGCGTCATATATTGATTGCCATTTAGCAAAGGGAACGCCGCATTCTCTTTGAATTGGGTCGCAGCTTTTTATTGTCTTTGTTTTTGCATGTCGCTGGCTTTCGGGACGCCTTCGACTTTGCCTTGCCTTGCCTTGCCTTGGCCACCATTTTTGGGGCAATGACTCGGTTAAGCAACACCAAAAAAAAAAAGATATCAAGCCCAAGACTGAGCTTATTGCTGTGTTGTTGTTGTTGGTTTAAGCCAACGATTGATTTGTGGTCAAAAAATAAAATAAAATTATTTAGTATACATATAAGATTGTATAGCCAGACTTTAGAGAACTGGTTGTTCTTCCCCACTCGCTCTCTCTCTCTCTCTCTCATTTCATTTATCAAACTACCTCTCTCTTTCCCAGTATCTCTTTTGAATGCATTTACTTCAGTTTTTGGCAATTATAAACCAGTTTTATGTAACGATGTCATTTTAAGTATGCTGGAAAAACTGCAAAGCGAAACATTTGCTCTGCTGCCCGTTAAAGACTGACACTTTCTTTACGACATTATTAATGAGCTTTGTTAGGTTGTTGAACTCTGAACTAATCAGCGAAGATTGCCATTCAATGAAATGAGCATGGAATCTGTGCAGAGTATGGGCTGAACGTGAAACAAATTATGATTTATCTGTAAAGCTAAACGGAGAATTTGAGCTATTAATTTAATGTTAATTCAAAACAAAAGTAATATAAATAAAATATATGAAAATGCAATTTATCATATTTTGCAATGCTGCCAGTCGAAAAAGGAAATATATTTTGCTTAAGTTTTTAGCTGTCATTTTGACACAATTTTCTCTTTATTTATTTAAGTAAAGATATATACTACTATATGTAAATAGCTCTAAAATTGCAGTCTTCTGCTTATCCAATTCATTCAGGTAACTGAGTATCTCAGGAGACTTAATATTTGATTCTTGGTAGGTGGTATATCTAAATAACCAGATGTATTTAGACATACCACCTACCAAGAACAACATCATTTTTTTTATGCTCATATAAAATAAAAACCTAAACAACATTAAATCAACATTATTACTAAAATTGAACTCTCTCATCATATACATATCAATGTAACTTCAAAAACATTGACTCGCTTTGTGCTAAGAATGGGTTTACCGAAAATAAGCTAGAAATTTTACATTATTTAAATTGCACATTTAAAAACTATAGAACGAGAGAAAATATCAGCGTCAGCTTCAAAAACTGAATTACATATAAACCCTTGCAAATTATTTATTTTCAATTAAACATTTTGTAAATAAAATTAAAATGTGAGCTTCGTGAATGAGCGTAAAATCATTTTCAAATGCTTTTTGTTTCACACAATACATAAGTATTTTTATAAATACACCAGACGAATATAATAAAGATGACTAAGACAAAGCTGAATGCATAGATTGTATCAATTCATATATCGGAAATTATTTAATATTTTTTAATAATTTTTATAAATGAATAATATAAAATGAAAGCCAACGTAAATACATATATATTGAAATGAATATAAATATTAAAATGAATATGTACAGTTTATTTACATATTTAGTTTTCAAGAAAATTAAGGCAGTAAAGAGCGTGGTTCAATCATTTTAAAATTTAACTCAGACTTTATATATACTTAGACCAAGTTTCCAGTTTGTTAGATACCGATATGATCTATACTATGATCTATGAAGAGCCTAAGTGAAATCTAGAGATGTTTCTAATCGTTGGCAACATTTTTGGCATTTGAACCACTGTGCAATGCACTCAAAGCGGAATGAACTCCTAAACTTGATAACAGCTTATGCTTATAGCTTAAGACGAACTTAATGTTTTTAAAGAATTTTCTTAGTTAATTATTTAAATTAAAAATGCCTACAGTGTAATGTCTGTCTCTCTGTCCATCTTCGAGACTTATCCTAACCTAACTAAGTCCTCTAACTATGCCACTGTTTGCTACAATATAATTGAACAACGAACAGAGTATGCTGCAGACGGTTGCAAGCCACTCAATTGTCATCCGCTTGATGAAGTGGATGACAGACATATATAAGATATTGAAGTCCGCTCACATTTTGTGCTTTTCGACTGTTGCAGGTGCGGGGAGCGCAACGACGAGTCGAGAATCGTAGGGGGCACTACAACTGGCGTCAGCGAGTATCCCTGGATGGCCAGACTGAGCTACTTCAATCGATTCTACTGCGGCGGCACGCTGATCAACGATCGCTACGTGCTGACGGCGGCACATTGCGTCAAGGGCTTTATGTGGTTCATGATCAAGGTGACTTTCGGGGAGCACGATCGTTGCAATGACAAGGAGCGGCCGGAGACGCGCTTTGTGCTGCGCGCCTTCAGCCAGAAGTTCAGCTTCTCCAATTTCGACAATGACATCGCCCTGCTGCGCCTGAACGATCGCGTGCCGATCACCAGCTTCATCAGACCCATCTGCTTGCCCCGCGTGGAGCGGCGCAATGATTTGTTTGTGGGCACACGTGCCATTGCAACGGGTTGGGGCACGCTCAAAGAGGACGGCAAGCCCTCGTGCCTGCTGCAGGAGGTGGAGGTGCCAGTGTTGGACAACGACGAGTGCGTGGCCCAAACGAACTATACCCAAAAGATGATCACCAAGAATATGATGTGCTCTGGCTATCCGGGCGTGGGCGGACGCGACAGCTGCCAGGGCGACTCGGGAGGTCCTCTGGTCCGCCTGCGGCCCGACGACAAGCGCTTCGAACAGATCGGCATCGTCTCCTGGGGCAACGGATGTGCGCGACCCAATTACCCAGGTGTCTACACCAGAGTTACTAAATATCTCGACTGGATCGTGGAGAACTCAAAAGATGGCTGTTTCTGCGACGAGGATTACTGATCGTGCGAGTTTTCCTTCAAATTTAGTGCTAGTTCTAGTTAGTCTTAATGCTATATATATATATATTTTATACTTTTATACCGAAAAAAAAAACTGAATAAAAATATACTTGAAGTAGAATATATCATATAACATAAGAATTATGCTTAAACAGTAAATGGAATAAAAAGTTAAAGAAAATAATCTGGTTGTTCTTGAGCTTAGTAGAGATTTCAAGCTGAACGTTTTTTAGAAGTTCTATTATATATTCTATCTGAATTAAGTTAAAATATTCATGAATATAAAAATAATCACTCTTAATGTACACGTAACATTGTTGCGATTATCATAGCCATATGAGTTTTGAAATCAGGTAAGTAGGTCCAAAATCGGGATCGACAGAAAAGCATTAAATGGTAAGGAGCCAAAGACAAATATGATGAAATTTATGAATATGGATAGGGATGGGATTGCACGACAGAGCTTTAGGATATTTGGAGAACATTCTATCTCTCGATTCTCATCTAAAGCTTTTCCCTTTTACAATATGGTTTAATTTAAAAACCTTATTTCGATTACAATATTTTTTGAGTAACTCTTGCAAGCTGGTACTTGATACAGAGCATCTCCAAGTCGTGTTTTTTCTCATTCTCACGCCCATACACCCATATGATCAGCAAAGCAGTAATCTGCTTAGTAAAAGTAAAACTGCTTCCATAAATGTCCAAGCACTGCTTGCCATAAACACTGCTTGCATTCTCCGAATTGAAGTTAATGCCAATTCGAAATTTGTTGTTTATTATTAAAGAGTATTTGATATTTTTATTTATTTGCAAATAAAGAGAGGAAATATCAAATTTAAAAATTAGCTTAATAATAATTGTAAAAATATATATTTGACAATTATAGGACAATTATAGGAATCTAGATGTTAAAGTCAAACTCTAAGTGAGTTATAGTGTTATTAATACCGGAATGTTTGTGCAATGTTGTCAATATGTTGGAAGTGTTGAAAATATATAAACAATTCTTAAAATTACTTTTATCTTGTCTTCAAGAACAACTGTGTTTACAAAAGACCTCCCACCATAGTATGAAATAAAGGTTATATTGTCTGTAGGCGCAGTTTATACGATTACAAAAATGTTTCTCAATGTTTTAGACTAAAACCCTCATCTTTTACCAACTACACTATGCTACATGCACTATCTGTATAGTATTCATAGCTGCCAGTCGAAGAAAACATTGAAAATACATATGTATCGAAGTTTAGACAATTGTTCACATTTGACTTTTCGATACGGTGTCTGCACCAAAAAATGAATGAAAGAAAAAACAAATAGCGATGAGGAATACCGAAACAAGCTGCGGCTGCTGGAAAACTGGTTTCACCTTACCGAAACAGCTGTGAATATATATAGAGCCTAAAGCCAGACACATCTAGCATTTGTACTAACTACAGAGAGCAGAAGCGGCAGCAGCACAAATCTCGAAAGAGTCGAAATGAAGACCCGAACCCAATGAATACTTTTGCTCAAAGTAAACTCGTAACATTTGTTTGCTTTTGATATTTCGCCTAATTGCCGCGTAGAACTCGGAGTGAATCACTGTCAACACGACTTGAAGCTCTAAAATAACGAGTCACAGATAGTATCACTGATAACGCACTACTATATTTAGCCCACTCTGTTGCCCTAATGGCCACTTTGGGGCAAAGAGCCACATTCAGTAATTGCAATGCGGAGATTTGGCAACTCAACTCACTTGCGTAATTATTCAATGTGAGAACGAAGATTCACGCATTCGCAAGATACTTTTGTATCTTTTTGCCTTACAGGTCTCTTGGCCTTTGCAGCAGCAGCGGCAGTGGCTTGTGGCAACTTTTTGGCTTTTTCTTTTATAATTGTAGTTCGCTTTCAATTTTCCTCAACTCCGTCGCTTTTCGATGCCAGCAGCTGTTGTTTACCGTTTGCCGCTCGCGCACTCACTGAAAAAAAAAAAGAAAACGCCGCCATGCGTTGATCGCTCCCAGAGATTGTTTGGAGCATCGTCTCGGGTGCTGCTCACCTGCTCACCTGCTCAGCTGCTCAGCTGTTGAGTTTATAGTTGCGAAATTAATGTAACTCCTCTCTCTCTCTCTCTCTCTCTCTCTCTCTCTCACTCTCTCGATTAGCTTAGTAGGCCTGCGTTGCAAGTTGGAAGTAGTCAGATTATATATATTTTACACAGGTCGACATAAATTTATATACGTTTAACATATATAGCATTTGCAGATCAACTAAAATTTCTTCTTGAGAAAATATTAATTATTTAATTCGTCGATATCATGTCCTCGCCAGCTAGAGAGGATGTGGCCGACTCTGACGAGAGTCAACGGCCGGAGACTGAGGATGAGGAGCAGCCGGCCTCGACGTCCATGGATTCGGACATTTTTGCTGAGATTGACAAACGCTTGGGTCTGCTGCTGGAGCGGGCCAATAAGCTGGAGAGCACGCTGAATCAACTTAATGGTAGATGCATGGCTGAGAATCAAGATCTGGGACTGGACCTACTCAAGAATGTGGGCGATGCTGATCGCCTTAATGACGACGTTGATTCGAATGGATCTGACAATCTAGATATAGACTCATCAGATAACAATGCTGCCACCGATGCCCTCTCTGAGGATCTCGACAAAGTATATCTGGACATACAGGAAGATTAGTTACAAAGCTGAGACACACACAAACAAATCGACCACGCCTTCAGTTGTAATAATTAAATGCCGTGACACTTCAAATTGCACAATATACATGCAGAACACTTCCCACAAAGCATTTGAGAACGAAATTTGTTATCAATGTAAGGAAACTACTAATTGTTGTGATTTGCATATGCGAAATTTTGTTCATTCGTTGCACTCGTGGCGCCACCTATGAGTTGGTTGCCGTATTAGTCAGCGACTGCTTGCGGTTAAACCTGTTGAGTACTGCTTGTCTTCCACAAGCGTTGCCCGAGATCTGCTTTACCGCCCTCGAAGAAGCCCAATGTAAGTTGAGAGAAGTTTTCGTTGGCATTAATATATTATTATACCGCGGTCCATTGAAAATGGGAAATCAGAGTATAATGGTTTTGAGAAAATATATGGAAGACCCCATAAAGCAACGTAAATGTTCTTGATCACGATTAGCGGATTTATCTTGTCCATCTGACCGTCCGTCCATCTTTCTATCCGTATCAACGCAGAGATCTTGTAAATCAAAAAAGCTTGATGCTTCGAATTTAAATGTATTCTAGGGTATTGATCCCATTTCCTTATTATCGATAATAATAGACATAGATTTTAATGTGAAATTTGAATACCGTAAGACTGTAAGGCTAAAGATTTACTATATAGGCCCATGTAATGAATGCAGAGTTTTTAATTTTGAGAATTTCATACCGCGCCTTCGCTGCTGCAACTTTGAAAAGAACGTATTTCATGTATTATCGACCGATAATTCCAGTGCCTCTCGTTAAAGCGAATAATAATAATATATTATTGTAAAAATATTTCAAATACATTGCTATACAGTTGCATAAGAATAACTAATTTACTGTGAGCAATGCCAATTGCAATACTCTGCTCTGAGAATTATTCTTTACAGCTAGGGTTGCCATCTTCATTTGTTGCATTCAAACAGTCAAATCTAGAACTTGAAAATAAAAAAATTTTTATGAACATTAGGTAAAATTTTTTTAGCGCCACAAATAAATTTACTTTATATGAGAAGCTTTAGAGAATAGGCTTATATATTAAGTAAAGAATCAAGCGTTAGAAAAACTACTACTGATATATGCTGTATATTCGTTGTATATATGTATTATTATATATTAAGCCTAGTATAACTATATATTCCATTCCTAATTGTGACAGTAATTTCTATAAGTTTGTGTTTAGTTGTGCTAAAAAGATATTTGAATTGAAAATGGGTAATTATAAAATAGAAAAATATTGTTTTGAATTAAGAATGCGTCACTAAGAAATGGAATATTATTTTATCACTCTATATTTTTTCTTGTAATAGAGACTACAAGAATAGCGCATAGTATATTATACCCGATTGGGATTGGAATTTTCATGAGTATAATTATTATTGTCTGTTTATTACAGAGCGAAGAACAAATGTGAAACTTTAACATTTAATTTAAGCTTTTTTTAACTAGAAAATTGGCGAGTTAAAAGCTTTTGCATTACTTTGTATCAATTGTGACGTCAAGCAATGATTTCGAAGCTGTTGGAGCAAGCAGTGCATATTTCGAACTACTTGACTTTGTGGTAAGCAGTTCAATCAGCTGATTATCAACAGCCGGCCACAAGTGTGTGTTTCCAGTAGGCTATCTTTGTTTATAGTTAGTTGTTTCTGTTTAAATTGCTTAAAGGTGAAATGTTTGACAAACTCAACGACGATTGCTGGCTCACCATTCTTAAGTATGTAAATCTAAAAGATCAACTAGGACTGGCACACATCTCCCAGAGTCTGCGGTCTGTTGTTCGCTATCACTGGGAACACCTAAAGACCGCCTACTTGGACCAGGCTGTGCTGGAACGCTTCGAGCAGCAGCCGCACGAAATGGAGGAGTTCCTTCAGCTCACCTGTGGGTCGCTGCAGCAGCTGACAATAAAACAAACTGATATTGAACTACTGCAGAAATGGAGAACTCATGAGTTTCCCAAATTGGTGACGTTCGACTGTGATCTGGGATTTAAGAGCGAAGAGGAGACCGACGAGAAGCTGTTGCTGCTGACCGAACTCTTTCCAAACTTACGCCAGCTAACGTTGCTGGGCAACACTACGGGCCGACACCTGTGGGCCTGGGATCAGCTGCAAGAACTGCACCTGATGTGCTGCGAGTCGCTGGATACGACCATATTCGAGCAGATCTTCAGCACCATGCCGTTGCGCAAGGTCACGCTGCTCTTCTACGGTTACAACACGAACATGGGTGACGATGTGCTGCCCATATCGAAGTGTGCCACGCTCGAGGAGCTCGTCATGGACGATCACCACTTGCTGGGCGACTTCATGCCCAACCTGCTGCAGCTGCCCCGGCTCCGACGTCTGGCCTTTTATACCCGCGACTATTACGAGTACCTGTTGCAGACGGTGGGCAAGCTGCGACCGCTCAGGGTGAAGGCGCTGCTCTTCCACGACGCCTTCTGGAGCAGCTCTCGCGTAAGCCACGCTATGATGAGCATGACGAATCTCCGCCGCCTTGTGCTGCACGACGACGACATTGAGACGAAGGAGCTGCAGAAGCTCTGTGCCACATTGCCGCAACTGGAGGAGTTGCACTTGACGAAAATGCGTGCGCTGCCCACGGCTACCCAACTGTGGGACATGGTCGGCTCCAGCGAGTCCCTTAAGATACTTAACTTATCGGGCAGCCGGTTGGACAAGCAGTTTCTGGACCTGAGCTCCCTGTGCTTAGATCGAGTGCTCAAGAAGCGGCGCGAAGCCTCGCCCCTCGCACTTCACCTGCACAATACCTTGATGAATTGCGATCAAAAAGAGGTAAATACAATAGGGAGGTAAATACAAAAGTATATTTAGATCTATATCTATATATCTTATTATTCCAGATACTCAGTAAACTAAGGCACCCCAATTTGGAAATCTCCTTCAAGCCAATCGATTTGAATGTCTGGAGCTCTCGATTTGTGGAAATTGAATTTAACACTCCTACGGACTGAGTCCTTATCAGTTGTTATTCATTTCGAATAATGTCTTTGTGATAGAAAATCAGTAATAAATTAAAGCAAAATCTATTTAAACGAGCCGAGTTATCATTGAGGATAATTTTTTGTTTTTCGCTTTAATGTACTTTTCAATGTTCTTTTTTCACTGTTGTATTTGCGTTTAATACATACATACATAAAAATAATACAATTAAAAATTATAAAAAATCAAAAATAAATATACATAAATATTTAAGCTTTATCTGCTAGGGTTAAAAATGCGCTTGCTTGAAAACCGATCTGTTAATAGACGCGTCTAAGGACATGTTGCAGCTGTATATATATATATTTATATTATATAATATGATGTATAACCAACTGCATCCGATTATCTTATTCGAAACGGGGATAGGGTCAACTAAGTTACTAAATTACAGTTCAGTACAGATAGAAATTAGTTGTCGCTGCTTGCGCTGGGTGTTAATTCAAAGTGGTTAAAATATTTGCTGGCAACTTTTACGTATATGCTTGTTGTATGTATATGTGTATAGAATATGTATAAATATAATACAAATATAAGTTCGCTTAGTGCACGCTAGGTAATGTTTATAGTTAATTTTTGCTAAACGATCACAAATAACCAGGCACTCACACACAGCCACTCACAAAGCTCATTCAGATTCATTCAATCACGCATTCACTCGCTTACAGATTAGAATTTCGCGCTTACGACTTAGGTTAATGGACTTAAATCTTCTAAATGGGGAGAATGGTGAGGGGACGCGGCACGTCTCCCTTTCTTTTAGACAGCGATGGGCAACAGTCTCGATAAATTGGCTCCATTCGAGAGGGCTGGCCACAGCTGGGGAGGGTTTCGTATTTTTGCTCATTGCTTTTTCATTGCTTTGACAAAAGTTTTTATAAAATTTTGGACTTGCATTGCGTATAAAAGACGTTCTAATAACATTTTTGTTTCATGGATGAATGACTGAGAGGTGTGGGCGTGCAGCGGACGGTGGGACGTTAATGGCTCCACGTCGGCTGCACTTGTTCGCTTGCTCGCTTCGCTTTCGTTGGGGCAGCGTTTAAAATCACAGCAAATCGGCGCAGACGCCGCCGAACCACGCCATATAGAGGGGCAGCAGGTAGACGACCAGAGCCCGACGCAGCGTCATCTTCTCCGGAGCGTTGGAGGTGCGCGTGGCGCCGTCCGTCGACGAGTTGTGGACGGAGTCATCGTCATCATCCTCGTTATCGTCGCCGTTCTGCGGCTCATCTAGATCATTATGATCGTGGTCCAGGTGCGTGGTGTGCACCAGCGGATTCTTGTCATCCACATTGGGACGCGTTGTGTGGGTGGTAACGGACGGATTTGTATCCTCATCATCGTCGTTCTCGGCATCGACGCGCACCGACGGATGCTCCACGTCCGGCTTGTGGCTGGGCTCGAACGGACCCAAGCCCGAGCCCTCATCATCGTCTTCATCGTCCTCGGAGCCGGAGCCGGAGCCAGCGCCACTGCCCATATACGGTTCCTCTGCAATTATTATAAAATATTAGAATGATATACTTCACGCAGTTCGGAGATCGCTTACCTTGCTCGCTCCAGTCCACATCCTGGCCGTTGTAGGCGTTGCGCAAGTGGTTGATGGCGTTCTTCAGATGGAACAGCTGCGTGGACATCTGTGCCGTCTGGCGGGTGCTCGCCGGATTGCCGCTAAACTCGGGATTCGAGCCATGCTCTGTGGTCACCGAGTGCATATATCTGAGGGGAAAAAGCGGAAAGGTTAGTAATGCGATCCTTTGATGGCGGGATTGATCCTGTAAAGCTCTCACCTGTCTATGGTGTGCCCGTTCCAGCACATGCCATCCACATCGGATGAGGCGGCGATGTCCTCATTGCT